>CM047520.1:23849330-23859330 GCA_026122265.1 Ammodytes dubius | reverse complement strand
TGGCAGTAATATTAAAGCCCAAAAGAGGGTCAGGGAGAGAGAAAGAGAAAGAGAAAGAGGAAAGGAGAAAGAGAAAGAGAAAGAGACAGAGAAAGAGAAAGAGAAAGAGAAAGAGAAAGAGACAGCAAGAGAGCGAGAGAAAGAGACAGCGAGAGAGCGAGAGAGAGAGAGAGACAGAGACAGAGAAAGAGAGAGAGACAGAGAGAGACAGTGAACCCACAAAAGACTTAAAAAAACTAGAATGTCACGAGGTCTGAGCTCCCAGTAATATTAAAGCCAAAAGAGGGTCAGGTCTCCGGATGAATGCTAAGAGTTTTAAATTCAACTTGTCAAGAGAGAGAGAGAGAGAGAGATAGAGAGAGAGAGATAGAGAGAGAGAGAGAGAGAGAGAGTTTTAAATTCAACTTGTCAAGAGAGGAGAGAGAGAGAGAGAGAGAGAGAGAGAGAGAGAGAGAGGACAGGGGAGAGAGGGGAGAGGGAGGGAGAGGGAGAGAGAGAGAGAGAGAGAGAGAGAGAGAGAGAGAGAGAAAGAGAGTTTTAAATTCAACTTGTCAAGTCATGCTCAAGTCTCCAACTGAAAGTAAATCAATAGCCAGTTTAAAAATCCAACCGTTAAAATCATAAGCAGATTAAAAATAAATGTTTCGTGTGTGTGTGTGTGTGTGTGTGTGTGTGTGTGTGTGTGTGTGTGTGTGTGTGTGTGATGATTTTTTTTTTAAATAGCTTGTCCTCTTCAGAAGGACGGAATAAAAATGAAGGGCACACCTGCATAAAAGTGTCCATTTGAAAAGATCATTCAGGCGGAACAAAATATTCAAATTCAAATTGAAAATAACGTTTCAATTTTGAAAATAAACTGACCTGCAATTTTATCGAGTCAGTGTTCTTCAAAGGTGTTTAAAAGAGAGGTGATAGGCCCTAGAATAAACTAGTGTGTGTGTGTGTGTGTGTGTGTGTGTGTGTGTGTGTGTGTGTGTGTGTGTGTGTGTGTGTGTGTGTGTGTGTGTGTGTGTGTGTGCATGTGTGTGTGTGTGTGTGTGTGTGTGTGTGTGTGTGTGTGTGTGTGTGTGTGTGTGTGTGTGTGTGTGTGTGTGTAGCAGCAGCGCATATCTCATTTTGATTTGAAACTATCCAAATGAAAGAAGCATTCCAGTGGTTAAATGGGTCATTTTACTAAAATTCAAATCTTTTGAAATGTTTGACTTCATATGAACTCAATTCACCAACACACACAATGCTCTGTGGATAGAAGAGGATATATATACAGCTCCGGAAAAAATTAAGAGTCCACTCCAAATGTTCAGTGTCTCTTATTGTTTTACTCTTTAGAGGCATATGTTTGAGTAGAATGAACATTTTGGTTTTATAATATAAACTACTGACAACATTTCTACCAAATTCACCATAAAAATATTGTCATTTAGAGCATTTTCAATAAGTAATGTAGAGATGAAGATTTAAGAAAAATCCAGACTGGTCTCTTAATTTTTTTCTGGGGCACACACACACCACACACACACACACACCACACACACACACACACACACACACACACACACACACACACACACACACACACACACACACACACACACACACACACACACACACACACACACACACACACACACACACAACACACACACACACACAACACACACACACACAGAGATTATTCTTCCTCTATTATTTCCAAACACAATTGTCCTTGAAGGCTGGACGGCAGAGAAGAAAGCAGTTAATTCGGGGAAGAAAAAAATGTATAATAATAATAATTTTCTTTTTAACGAGACAGTTTTCAATTCTCTGCCTCTCCTTTGTGACGGCTGTAAAACAAGCCTTGATTATTTTTTTCAAACTCTTGTAGTTGGATCACTGAGGCACTTAACTTGGTAAAAGCAAGATTTTCTAAACAGCTGTTGATGTATAAAGACAAAACATTATACTGTTGGATTCACTAAAACACTAAAACGTTACATGTCTGCACACATCTGCACCTGCTCATCCTATAACCCTCCATTAGGGAGAGTGAGAGAAATATATACCCTGCGTTCCAAATCACATACTCTTTCTTTTTACTACGCTACATACTAAAGTACAGGAGAGTTTTAGGGCCACAGGAGAGAAAAAAACAATCAGATGAGGAAGATTTTTTTTCATAATGTCGAGAAATGTCAAGAATAAAAACGAATACTGCAAAATGCTATTGGAGTTAGTGGGGCTTTTATGTATTTTCAGCATACTACAATTGACCTGCATGAATTGGGACATCCTAAATCTTTTTTCTGGCATACTAAATAGTAGGGAAGTATGGGGATTGGAACGCAGGGGTGAGTTCAAAATATCTAAGAGGACATTCCACAGTAACATTCTGTGATGTTCCATGCAGTGCGAGAGTGTTTCTGTAATGACAGGGTAGGCGCTGTAAATTCCTACGTTTTCCCAGAACTGACAGAATGTGCCTGAACGCGTCTCGGAAATGCAGAAAGCGAGTGAGAGCTAGAAGGGCCGACAACAACAGTAAGAGCAGCAGTGAAGAGAAAGTTAACCCAAATCACATACTCTTTCTTTTTACTGCACTACATACTAAAGTACAGAAGAGTAAGTCTTTTTACTACACTACATACTAAAGTACAGAAGAGTTTTAGTCTTTTTACTACACTACATACTAAAGTACAGAAGAGTTTTAGGGCCACAGGAGAGAAAAAAAAAATCAGATGAGGAAGATTTTTTTTTTCATTATGTTGAGAAATGTCAAGAATAAAGACGAATACTCCAAAATGCTATTGGAGTTAGTGGGGCATTTATGTATTTTCAGCACACTACAATTAACGTGCATGTATTGGGACATCCTAAATCTTTTTTTTGGCATACTAAATAGTATGGAAGTATGGGAATTGGAACGCAGGGCCAATCGGGATATGATAAGAGAGACATCACTCACACAAACTAGATACACTGCTGCAATGCATTCTGGTCAATTGATGCATTTGTTTAATCTAAAGGATTTCAACAACATTATTAAAAAATTGGAGTTTGCGATTCTGGAGAACGCTTGATGTCAAAATCAGTGAACCTCTCCTCATGGTCTGTTTGGTGTGTGTGTGTGTGTGAGTGCCCTAGAACGAAATCCATTATTAATACACAGCCTAGGCTCTGTAAACGGGTGCGTTGCCAGCTTAGGTGGGCCCCACCCCTTTGTTTACATTGTTAACATACCAGTTTACAGAACCTAGGCTGTGTATTAACACTGGATTTTGTCGCAAGTAGAAATAATTCTAGTCATAATAAAAACAAGAAGGAGAAATTGTGAATGTAATTTTTTTTTCAACTGACAACCCCAAACAACAGAATGGAGCACAAAGAAGAGCTATATTTATTTATTTATCTAGCCTATGTGTGTCTCTGTGTGGTGTGTGTGTGTGTGTGTGTGTGTGTGTGTGTGTGTGTTGTGTGTGTGTGTGTGTGTGTGCTTGCGCCTGTGTGTGTGTGTGTGTGTGTGTGTGTGCTTGTGTGTGTGTCTGTGTCTGTGTGTATATTTATAATAGATTTCTTGTGTTAAATTAAATAAATAAAAGAATTCCATTTTTAGGGTTATGATCAACCCACAGATGGCTCTAAAGTATAAAAATTGTATGTGTGTGTTGTGTGTGTTGTGTGTGTGTGTGTGTGTGTGTGTGTGTGTGTGTGTGTGTGTGTGTGTGTGTGTGTGTGTGTGTGTGTGTGTGTGTGTGTGTGTGTGTGTGTGTGTGTGTGTGTGTGTGTGTGTGTGTGTGTTGTGTGTGTGTGTATGTGACCAGTCCACATATGGAAGTAGCAACTGCAGGCAGTTTAATTTAAACTATGTGCCCTACTTCGTGTGAGTTTAGCTTAGTTAGGAGTTTTGTGGTGTGTGTGTGTGTGTGTGTGTGTGTGTGTGTGTGTGTGTGTGTGTGTGTGATGAGTGAGTGACAGTGACAGTGAGGAGTGAGTTACATTTAGTGCACTGTGAGTGATGTGGTGATGTGAGTGGTGGTGGTAGTGATGGTGATGTGTTGTGAGTGAGTGAGTGAGTGAGTGAGTGGGGTGTGTGAGTGAGTGATGAGTGATGTGAGTGAGTGAGTGAGTGAGTGAGTGAGTGATGGTGAGTGGAGTGAGTGTGTGAGTGAGTGAGTGAGTGAGTGATGTGAGTGAGTGAGTGAGTGAGGAGTGATGTGAGTGAGTGTGTGTTTTGAGTGAGTGAGTGAGATGTGTGTGTGTGTGTGAGTGAGTGAGTGAGTGTGTGTGAGTTTAGTTTAGTTAGGAGTCGCTCAGAACCTGTGAAGCTAGCTGACATCAAGACACGATTTAACACTCCACTTGGCTGGGTGATACAATCGGCTTTCCGTCACTACCACACACACACACACACACACACACACACACACACACACACACACACACACACACACACACACACACACACACACACACACACACACACACACACACTGTTAAACTGTAATGAAGGATTTGTCACCTTTGAGCGAGTCATTAATCAAAGGTAATAGTTAGCGCAGTGGAAAGGGAAGTGGCTAAACACACACACACACACACACACACTACACACACACACACCACAGCACACACACAAACACACACATTCTGTTTTTAAAAACACACACATTCTCTTTGATGATGTGTCTGGCTAATTCAACCCGCGGCCGGCTGTTAGGCTCAAGGCCGTTTGTACATTGTCTTAAACAGCGCACTCTCTACTCTCTGCTCTCTCCTCCCTCTCTATCTCCCTCTCTCCCTATCCCTCTATCTCCCTCTCGCCCTATCCCTCCCTATCTCTCTCTCTCTCCCTCTCCCTCCCTAAACAGTGCTCTCTCTACTCTCTGCTCTGCCACGGTATGAAAGAGCATTTCACAGGCGTTCTCTTCCTCAATCTATCCCGGCCTAGAGGCGACTGGCTGTTAGCTGTTAGCTGTTCGTGACCTAGGGGTCCCGTTTGCATTGGCAGCATGGATTAAAGCCTAAAGTCCAGCCTCAAGCAGCCCCCCTCATCTCGCCCCATTAACACTGTGAAGTTCCCTTTCAGAAGTCTCCATTTGTGAAAGTGATGTCTGATTATCTGCTCCTCTCTCTGCCGAGTCCAGTCAACCGAAGGGCGTATGCAACAACAACAACACGATTCATGTTAATACAGCCACGGATGTTTTGTGTGTGTGTGTGTGTGGCGTGTGTCTGTGTGTGTGTGTGTTGTGTGTGTGTGTCCGTCTGTCTAGAACTGTTGAAGCTGTACAGTGTGTGAGGTGGCCGCGGGGCTTTAAGATAGAACTAAACAAGCGGCTCGTAACATTTCAATCTCCCTCAAGGCCAAAGAGAAACCAGATCACAACCGATCAAATCTCCCTCTACACGGCACACAGATTATTTAGTTGTTTTTCTTCATTCTTCCTCAGTTTTATTATTTATTTTTTTAATCCCGTGTTCCTCATTATTGTCAGGAGAAGTCAGTGCTAGTTCTAAGTGAGATGGTAATGTAATGTCGACTTACTCTGAGGAACTTTTTATTTTCGGAATGTAAAGCCTGCAAGACCATTTACAGATCATAATCAATCGACAATCGAGGTCAAGCAGAAATTACCTTTAACTGTGTGTGTGTGTCTGTGTGTGTGTAGGTGTGTGTGTGTGTGTAGGTGTTGTGTGCGTGTGTGTGAGTGTGCGTGTGTAGCTGTGTGTGTGTGTGTGTGTGTGTGTGTTTTTAGCCACTTCCCTTTCCACGCGCCTGGCTTCATTTCTGCTCATTATTTCCCTCGAGGACCGGATGAGGACTCATGAGCTACGCATTAAGCTTTAAGTGGGAGAAGTTACAGCTCATTTTAACTTAAAGCTGTTGCACTTCAAAACCAGTCGCATAGCAACACCAGCCAGTCACCGATGTTGTCATTGTTTAAAAGGTGATGCCGTTTACTTGCAACCAGTGTGTACACGTTACGTTTTATTGTCTGATTTCTTTGAAAATTATTGATCATGTTTTATATAATTTATGTCCATTACATTTAAAGGTGCAGTGTGTAATATGACATCATCAAGAAAGTTCTACAAAGTTCTAGAATGCAACACTCCCTGGGTAACCCCAACCCTTTCGAATAATAACAGAAGCTGCAGTGGCCTTCAAGGACAAGAACAATTCTAAATGTTAAACAATGCACCTGATGACATTCCAACTATGACACTTTCAAGATGGCGGCACTAGGCCTTGGTCCAAAATATGCAGAAATATGGACATATATGAGACCCTTTCTAAGGGAAAAAATAATAATTCAAAACATTTTTTTCAGCTATTATGCACTAAACTAAATGTACTTATGGATATTACAATTACTTTCTACAAAATCTGCTAGGAAATAAAACCCAACATTCTACACACTGCAGGTTTAACTCTGAGCAGGAAAGCGAATATGCATATCCTCCCTAAACTGTCCAGCTATATCCCCTATCATCTCTTTATCAGCTATATTATACCCCCTCTTATATTCCCTCTTTAGCAGCTATATTATACCCCCTCCATATTATACCCCCTCCATATTATACCCCCTCCATATTATACTCCCTCTATAATCATCTATATTCCAGTGAATTGGTTTCATAGCCGTTGTGAGATATAATTCATCATAGAGTGGACAGAATCACACACGCCTACTTAGTGCATTCGGCTCAGCGGACACACACACTGAGACCAATCCTCTTTATAAGCAGCAGCCGCGGCATATTGACGGATACTCCATTTTAAGTCCTTTTAAGACTATTTTCTCTGCCCTTATCCTCTTATTTGCCTCTCTCTCTCTCGCTCTCTCCCTCCCTCCCCCTCTCTCTCTCTTTCTCTCTCTCTTGACCCTTCCCTCGTCTTTCCACCCTGAAAATTAAATGCAGAGGAGAAAGGAACTGAAAGGGAGAGGAGAGAGAGAGAGAGGAGAGTGAGGAGGAGAGATAGGGGAGGATAGAGGAAAGAGAGAGCGACAGAGAGAAGAGAGAGAGGGGAGATAGAGAAGAGAGAGAGAGAGAGAGAGAGAGAGAGAGAGAGAGAGAAGAGAGAAAGTGGGACTAATGGAGACGTCGAGATGCTGAGATGGAGAGTGGAGTGAGGAGGACAACAAGCAGTTAAGAGCATCTTGCTAAAGGGAGGGAGGAGAAAAGCAAATGGTAGGCAGACTGAGAGAGAGAGAGGAGAGAGAAAAGAGAGAGAGAGAGAGAGAGAGAGAGAGAGGAGAGAGATAGAGAGAGGAGAGGGAGGAGGGAGAGAGGAGGGAGGAGAGGGAGAGGGAGGAGAGAGGGAGAGGGAGAGGGAGAGGGAGAGGGAGGGAGGAGGGAGAGGGAGAGAGAGAGAGAGAGGGATATGGGGAGGAGAGAGATAAAGAGGGAGAGGGAAGCAACGGTGGGAAATTGGACTGACAATGGAGGGAGAGAGAGAGGGAGAGCAAGAGAGCGAGAGCAACCCCAGTTTACTAGTTTACCTGCTAACTCATAAGTGATCACTGTATGAATATAGAGCGATTTAACACATATATTAACATAAATAAATTGCTCACTTCACCTTTAAATGGCAGTGTAAGACTAAACAAAGAGGAGGATGTTTAAAGCTGTCAGTGCCCATTCTGTATAATACCAATATTAAAGGTGCAGTGTGTAATATGACATCATCAAGAAAGTTCTACAAAGTTCTAGAATGCAACGCTCCCTGGGTAACCCCACCCCGTTCGAATATTAACAGAAGCTACAGTGGCCTTCAAGGACAAGAACAATTCTAAATGTTAAACAATGCACCTGATGACATTCCAACTACGACATTTTCAAGATGGCGGCACTAGGCCTTGGTCCAAAATATGCAGAAATATGGACATATATGAGACCCTTTCTAAGGGAAAAAACAATAATTAAAAAAAAAAAAAATCAGCTATTATGCACTAAATTAAATGTACTTATGGATATTATAATTACTTTCTACAAAATCTGCTAGGAAATAAAACCCAAAATTCTACACACTGCAGCTTTAACTGTAAGTAGAAGACATCTTGTAGCCAGATATTTATATTTTTGGATTCAACTATGTTTCATAATTTCTTGTCTTTTTCAAATACAGGATGAGCAGTATTATGTCAAATTAATTAGTTTTTATGAGTTAATTAAACTTTTTAATTTCAACAGGGCTCTTTAAGTAGAACATTTTAAACCATGACAAACAGCAAGCACAGCTGAAACACTGCAGTAAGAAGGAGAAAACAACGTCACAACTAAAGCGTGCTGTAAGAAGCTGCTGACTTGCACCTAACCTGATTATCAGTTATGTGGCTTTGGCTTTAGCAGAGACGAGGTTAAGGTGGTTTTTACATTAACAATTCATACACCGTGCCGTAAAGAAGACCAGTATGGCCTTTTAAAAGTGACACACACACACACACACACACACAGAGACACACACACACAGCCAGGCAGACACACAGACACACACACACACAGACAGACAGACACACACACACACACAGGCAGGCAGACACACACACACACACAGAGACACACACACACACACACAGACAGACAGACAGACAGAGACACACACACACACATACATACACACACACAGAGACAGAGACACACACACACACACAGAGACACACACACAGAAGTAGAAAGCTAAGAGAGTGGATTGGGTGCAACGCTAAGAGGGTAACGGAGTAGCGGCAAGAGGAAAAATAGTGTCCTCCTTCAAAGAGAGGTGTGTGTGTGTGTGTGTGTGTGTGTATGTGTGTGTGTGTGTGTGTGTGTGTGTGTGTGTGCATGTGTGTGTGTCTGTGTGTGTGTGTGTGTGTGTGTGTTAGGGGGGTTAGAGCAAGGTGAAGCAGAGATCCCAGTTTGGCTTCAAAATGTCAACCGCATCCAATCTGTAACAGGTACTTGATTTAACCCTGAGGTTGACCCAAAATCTGTTAGGAAAGTGACACATGAACACACACACACACACACGCACACACACACCACACACACACACACACACACACACACACACACACACACACACACAGGCATCAGTGACAAGGATATGTGGGCCACCCCAAACATGATAAAGTGGTAGCAACAAAGCGATGCGAGCGAGAGAATATACAGCTTGGCGCACAGATGAGATAGAGGTCTGTATTACACAGAGAGAGAGAGCGATAGAACAACACACACACACACGCACACGCACACCACACGCACACACACACACACACACACACACACACACACACACACACACACACACACACACACACACACACACACACACACACACACACACACACACACACACACACACACACACACACACACACACACACACACACACACACACACACACACACACACACACACACACACACACAGATAGAGAGAGCGATTGAGAAGATGAGCCCAGGCCGGAATGAACAGAAATGAGATGAAAGGAGAGATTGAAATACCTGAAAAACAGATTTAGTCAGGAGGCAGAGGACAGGGGTGGGATGGGGGGGGGGGGGGGGGAGGGGGGGGGGGGGGGAGTGATTGAGGACTGGGAGCGATAAAAAGGTGTGGAGGAAATTGTCAAGGGGAAAAAATTGGCATAAAATGAACTCGGAAATACAGCGGTAAAGTGTGAGACAATGAGGAGGAGATGAGATGGAGAGAACATACTTAGGGAGGAGAGAGAGAGAGATAGAGAGATAGAGAGAGAGTGTTGGGAGGAGGGCAGGTCCTCAGAGATAGACCATTAATAATCCACGGAGCCTTAAGTACTCCTATTGAGGGAGAAAATCGCTCCTCTGAGCCTGAAAGCAGCCGCCCATCTCTCTCTCTCTCTCTTCTCTCTCTCTCTCTCTCTCTCTCTCTCTCTCTCTCTCTCTCTCTCCTCTCTCTCTCTCTCTCTCTCTCTCTCTCTCTCTCTCTCTCTCTCTCTCTCTCTCTCTCTCTCTCTCTCTCTCTCTCTCTCTCTCTCTCTCTCTCTCTCTCTCTCTCTCTC
>CM047520.1:23826830-23834330 GCA_026122265.1 Ammodytes dubius | reverse complement strand
TTAGGGTCTACATTGGTTTTCTCCTGCTCTCGTGTGAACAAACAAGCTTTTGGGT
Source organism: Ammodytes dubius (assembly GCA_026122265.1). NCBI lineage: Eukaryota > Metazoa > Chordata > Actinopteri > Uranoscopiformes > Ammodytidae > Ammodytes > Ammodytes dubius. The sequence continues at coordinate 23,834,275 of CM047520.1, read as the reverse complement.
GAGAGCGAGTAGATAATTAGATATATTGTGATATTCTGGCTTGTATATACAGCTCTGGAAAAACATTAAGAGACCACTCCAAATGTTCAGTGTCTCTTTGTTTTACTATTCAGAGGCATATGTTTGAGTAGAATGAACATTTTGGTTTTATACTATAAACTACTGACAACATTTCTACCAAATTCCCAATATTTTTTTTTTCCATTAAGAGCATTTTCAATAAGTAATGTAGAGATGAAGATTTGAGAAAAATCCAGACTGGTCTCAAGAGCTGTATACGCACGCTGCTGCATTCAAAGTAATGAGAAGGTTGTGTTCCTTTAACACACACACACACACACACACACACACACACACACACACACACACACACACACACACACACACACACACACACACACACAACCACACACAACCCCGTCTCGCTTGGTAGGGGAAATCAATGAGCATGGCCTGATAGTATTTAGAGAAAGCAGATGGCATGTCGAAACGCTCGGGCAAAAAACTAATTTGTTCATTTCGAGCCGACAATGTCAAGAGCATATCAGGCATTATGTCATTGGCATATTCACACAGACAGACACACTGCACTACACTAGGCCTATTCTACAGTACAGTGATACTAGGCCTAGTATAGACTACAGTACAGTGATACTAGGCCTAGTATATACTACAGCACAGTGATACTAGGCCTAATATATACTACACAGAGCCGTCCTGGACCCAAACACATCAGCAATTTACCCCAGGATTAAGGCAAGGCAAGGCAAGTTTATTTATATAGCATAATTCAGACACAAGGCCACTCAAAGTGCTTTACAGGGGCAAGATTAGAATACACAAAACACATTATAAAACATTTAAAAGCGAATAAAAGAAGCAAATAAAATAAAAATTGCAAGTTAAAATGGAAACAAAAAGTCTTCAGACTCGATTAGGAATAAGGACCGAGGCGGCAAACTGATATGTGGGATACAAGGAGAGGGATAATGGCCGGGTGCATTCTGAAAAGTGAAGCCAGTGACAGTGGCGGCCCAAAGGCTGTAGATATGATGTCACCACTTTAAAGAAGCTCGAAGACGGTTAAAAAGAATACAATGATTATATGCAATGTAAAGGAGATTTAAACGTCAATGGCCAATATACACACACACCACACACACACACACACACACACACAACACACACACACACACACACACCACACACACACACACACACACACACACACCTCAACTAGAACACAATTGATTTCCCACCAGAACGGAGAGATTTTTTTTTTTTTTTGTCTCGACAATCAGAGCGGTAACATAGCAACCGATAAAATACAGTCAACAACATAGTAAGCCACATGGTAAGACTCAGGCTGAGTTCCAAATCGCACACTCTTTCTTTTTTCTATTCTTCATACTACATCTGACTATGAAAATAATGCAGTTAGAATGAAAGAAAAAATTATAATAGACAAAAAGATGAGTGCAAGTTACAGTGCAGTGCAGGTACTAAATGAACAGTGATAGACAGCCCCCTGTATTGAATTGAATTGAATAACAGACAGAGGCAAACAGGAAAGCATTTAGCCCTGAGTTAAAACCACTGAGTTGGAGCAGACCAGATGTAATCCAGTTATGTGGCGTCTAGTTTTGCCTTTGGGGGACAGAAATGGGATGCGTCCCAAAGAGAGGGTAAGTAAGGGAGGGCGGCTCCTAATGTGCATGCAGCCGAACAGAAATGTATAAATGCTCTACAATATTCACACACACACACACACACACACACAAACACACACACACACACACACACACCACACACACACACGCTTGTAATAAAATGGTAATTTGTAAATGGACTCCACTTATATATAGCGCTTTTCCCTGGTTTTTCACAGACCCAAAGAGCGTTACATTGTTTTGTACACATTCACCCAATCACACACACACACACATTCATACACCGATAGCAGCAGCAGCTACCATGCAGGGTGCAAGCTAACTTTCCAGAGCAATTTGGGGTTCAGTGTCTCTTTGCCCAGGGACACTTGGACATGTGGCGGGGAGACGGGGGATCGAACCACCGACCCTGCAACCCAGTGGACGACCACCCCTACACACTTCACCACAATTAGCAATCGACACAAAGTAGTCCCTGTTCTTCAAAAAGGATTTAAAGCAGATTAGCCCTGTGCCAGAATTTTTTTATTTTTTTTTCAATTTAGCCACTTGAGAACATTCCTGCTATTATATATGTGTCTTACTATCACTCTACAAAGTGCACATCTTAGAGTTCTCTGTTCCAATTACATAAAGAGCTTGGTCTCTCTGCTAATGTATGTGCTCACGAAATGGCTTAATTATCTAATCCAAACCATTATCTGTGTGTGTGTGTGTGTGTGTGTGTGTGTGTGTGTGTGTGTGTGTGTGTGTGTGTGTGTGTGTGTGTGTGTGTGTGTGTGTGTGTGTGTGTGTGTGTGTGTGTGTGTGTGTGTGCGTGTGCGTGTGAAACCATTATCTACTTTGGCAAACGCAATGCAAACTCCCACAGCACATTTGGGAGAACAAATGTTTGAACGGTATAAATATTTCCTTGAGAGAAGAAAATTACAGAGCAAGATTATTAACAGATATAATACCTGTCAACTATAAAAGGTGTGGGGAATACTTGCTAATGTATTCTAATTTTCTTTTAAAGATTTTTTTTTTTGACATTTTTATGCTTTATTGATAGTGTAGAGACAGAGTTGAAATGGGGCAGAGAGGGGAGTGACATGCAGAGAACGACCGCGGGCCTGGAATCGAACCCGGGTCCGCTGCTGGCCGAGGCCCATGGGGGGGAGGGGGGGACGTCCTACCACCTGAGCTAAGGGCGCCCCCTTCTAATTTTCAAGAAGAATAGGTTTCATTTCAATTTGTTAGATAGCGCTCAACATGAAAACTGGTGAAATATAGGCAGCCATTTTCTCAAGAGCTGTTAACTGTACTCGAGTGCTACAGTCCCTCCTTTGGCTTTGTGTATGAATGAATGAGTATTCGCACAATAATGAAATGCAATTACATTTTCAACCAACCAATTGCGTTTGTTTGCCATTGTCTGTCAATTCATTCTTACTATGTGTTACTGTATTTGAACGGGGGGGATAAGTAGTGTGTGTGTGTGTGTGTGTAGGTGTGTGTCTGTGTGTGTGTGTGTGTGTGTGTGTGTGTGTGTGTGTGTGTGTGTGTAACGGCAGCAGCGGTCGATGACTGAGCCGCTTTGTTACTAAATCATCATACACTGTAATTAGAACACGCTGCGTCGGCCTTGATTAATAGCAGACAGTAATACAATCATTGAACAAACACACACCACACACACACACACACACACACACACACACACACACACACACACACATATATAGATTCATATACAGATAGACAGGCTCACACCGTGTAATCTGTGCCCCCTTTGTTTCAAATTAAGAGGTATTACATCAATAACAGAGTAGTGTGTGTGTGTGTGTGTGTGTGTGTTGTGTGTGTGTGTGTGTGTGTGTGTGTGTGTGTGTGTGTGTGTGTGTGTGTGTGTGTGTGTGTGTGTGTGTGTGTGTGTGTGTGTGTGTGTGCGCGTGTGTGTGTGTGTGTCAGGGATGGAAATTAACACCCGCCACACGCCAAATGCGGGTAGATTTGCGTGCTGGCGTGTAAATTGTGTCACTTCACCCGCCACTGTGTCGGGTAATACTTTCCAGTCAGGTCCGATCTAATTTGCATATTTAATACATTCGTCATGAACATGATGACAGGGCGCTACACAGTTCAACAGTTTCTTTTTGCCTTTCTAGTCGAACTGAACTACGGCGCGATCCGCTCCGCTAGGAAATACTATCTGCGAGTTAACGTGTGGAGGCATAAGTCGACAAATCAATCGACTTACTTTGCCCCCTTTTTTTCTTCCCACAGCAGAGGTTGAGGTGCTGAAAATAAAGTGAAAACTGCGCTTTTCCTTTAAGCAGCAGAGCTGCCGCCGTTGTTACAGTATTTGCATCAAAGCCCTAATGGTAATACAAATGAGATGCTTTATTTAAACGCTGTCCGTGCTTAGAGGTGATTTTAATTGTGTCGGCTGAAACAGAAACTAACGGAGGGATTCGGCTCACATACAGTCCCTTGAGTCGCGCAGTCAGTTTGCCGACATGGCTTTGTATTTAAGGCTCGAGACATACAATCAGATCGCATACAAACAGGGAAGCCTTTCCCATCGGTATCGCTAACGGGGAGAATATCCCCGGTTATTATTTGAGCCTCAAACCACAGAGTTCTTCCCCGTGCGGTGGCTCGCGCACTCACTAATGATCTCACGGTGAAACGCTGCTTTGCTCGGACGAAGGCATCGTGTGTTTCTAGATGATTTAACGTCATAGTCTCAGACGAGCGTTTAATATTATGCTGCATCTTTTGCACTGCACTGTTTTTTATCAACAGTGAAAAAATGGTCCCACACCGGACTCTTATGTGTAGCTGATTACTTCATGCACGCAGCACGCACCTTGCAGAAGTGACGCTCCTGCAGCGCGCTCACGACCAGACGTGACACGGTGACATCTCCCATTAGGCTAATAAAACGGCATAACTCCCTGATTTTCAGATTTCTATTTTTAAATTCGACTTGAGCGCAAGTGGAAAACCGGTCAATGTGTCGACACATTCACATCCCTAATGCATATGGAGAAAGTGATAAACAATATCAACATTTCATATCATTAACTAAAAAGAAAAAAGAAATCTAAAGGTAACTTCAATACTGTATTATAATTATTGACTAAATGATGAAAAAAAGGTGTCTGCAGGGCCAGTGAAAATATACAAGGGGCCAGTAAAACTCGGATCTATTGGCCAAGCGGGCCAGTTGGGAAAAAAAGTTGCATTGAACCCAGAGTATATATGGAGTTCAATTATACAATGTTTTGAAATAAAGATGGCATGTATTGTGTATCATATATAGTAAGAGTGTACCATTTAATTTGCAACTCAGTTCCTTGGTAGCACCTACTAACAGTACAAATTACTTCTGATGGAAAACATTTGTATGAAAAACACTTTCATTAGCTATTCTTACTATTGTATTGTTTAACATTAACGCATATATTAAAAAAGATATTGCGTATAAAAAGTGGCTGGTAAAAAAGATGAGTGGCTGGTAGATTTTTAAATCTACCAGCCACAGTGGCTGGTAGGCAAAAAAGTTAATTTCCATCCCTGGTGTGTGTGTGTGTGCGCAGAGGTGCTGCCTACTAATTGAAAACTAGAACACAAACAGAACACGTCGGAAGGCCTCATTACAACAAATGGGAAGTTCTGCAACATGTTTGTGATTGACACACACACACACACACACACACACACACACACACACAGACACACACACACACACACACACACACACACACACACACACACACACACACACACACACACACACACACACACACACACACACACACAGCGAGTTATTGATCGCTGCCAGGGCTCGGCTACAGAGAGATGGGGTCAGGAGAGAGACACATTATCTTAATGCACTCCACTCCCTTAATGGGGGACATCACACACACACACACACACACACACACAAATGAATGCACTGCATCATAGGCTATACAAGCTCTAATAGTGTGGTTCAAGCAGTTTCGATTGAAAATATGTATAAAAATCTAGGAATTTATTTATGTTTTTGGTATAAGCAGTAAATTAAAAAGACATTTTTCCAGTCAAATATATATCCTATTCAATTCAGTCACTTGAATACACTTTGGCACAAACCCAGGCCGAAGCAGTCCAATTTTCCCATCTCCCTCTGTCAATGGAGGCATTTTCTGAGCTCTTAACATCAGACGAGAGCCCATTTACTGTCCGTGTGTGTACAGTGAATTACCATAATGACTGTCCCCATAGTTACAGGAAACATTATTATTATTATTATTCAAAATGCAGGTACAGAACATTCCGGAATCGCTTCAAATTGAGCGACTGCTTTTTACAAAAAAGGACACGTTCTTCTTAGTAATGGATGAGAGTGATATACCACTCTCACGTCTGTCTGTCTGTCTGTCTGTCTGTCTGTCTGTCTGTCTGTCTGTCTGTCTGTCTGTCTGTCTGTCTGTCTGTGGTGTGTGTGTGTGCGTGTGTGTTGAATATAAAGAAGCTACTTCAGCCCGCAAAGCCCCCTATTAGCTTAGTATAATGACCGCAGACAGCTAACAAAACTGCCTACAAGCACTTCTAAACAGCCCGCTAATTAACATGCTACATCTCATTTGTTTAATCCTACGAAAAACAGTGTAAGTAAAAAAAAATGTAATGAATTAGCCGGCGGCGGTAGTTAGTGTATATGCAAAACTCCAAAAGAATATGAACGGAGGGGATAAGTAGTGTGTGTGTGTGTGTGTGTGTGTGTGTGTGTGTGTGTGTGTGTGTGTGTGTGTGTGTGTGTGTGTGTGTGTGTGTGTGTGTGAGTGAGTGAGTGAGTGAGTGAGTGAGTGAGTGAGTGAGTGAGTGAGTGAGTGAGTGAGTGAGTGAGTGAGTGAGTGAGTGAGTGAGTGAGTGAGTGAGTGAGTGAGTGAGTGAGTGCGAACGGGGGGATAAGTGGCACCCATATGAGGAAGGGAGAGAGACTGGGATGTGTGTGTGTGTGTTTCTGAGTGGAGTGAGTGAGTGAGTGAGTGATGTGAGTGAGTGAGTGAGTGTGAGTGAGTGAGTGAGTGAGTGAGTGAGTGAGTGAGTGTGAGTGAGTGAGTGAGTGAGTGAGTGAGTGAGTGATGATGAGTGAGTGAGTGTGAAACGAGGGGATAAGTGGCACCCATATGAGGAAGGGAGAGAGACTGGGGTGTGTGTGTGAGAGTGTGTGTGTGTGTGTCTATCTGTCTGTCTGTCTGTGTGTGTATTGTAGTGTAGCTCGTTGTCAGGGTGATAGATTATATGTCGTTCTGTATGACAGATCGTTGGGAGGAGAGGCAGACAGTCAGATTCACCGGGGACTATGGAAGCTCATCTCAAATTCAACAATAATATTTACATAGCCCGCCTGAAACGAGGGCATCAGTAGGGGCCTGACAGCATGGTGAATCGAAGCAAATGGAGTGAGAGAGCGAGAGAGAGGGAGAGGGAGGGAGAGAGAGGGGGAGAGAGAGAGAGAGGGGGAGGGAGAGAGAGCGAGAGAGAGGGAGAGAGAGAGGGGGAGGGAGAGAGGGAGAGAGGGAGAGGGAGAGAGAGAGAGAGAGACAGAGAGAGAGAGAGAGGGGGGGAGGGAGGGAGAGACAGAGGGGGGAGAGGGGGACAGAGAGAGAGGGAGGGAGAATGAGAGAGAGAGAGGGAGAGAACGAGCGAGAGAGAGAGAGAAAGAGAGAGAGAGAGGAGAGAGAGAGAGAGGGGACTATTAGGTGCGGAAAACAGATTGCAGACCTATTCTCCTAT
>CM047520.1:23821830-23824330 GCA_026122265.1 Ammodytes dubius | reverse complement strand
TATAGACGTATAGACATATTACTCTAAAGCTAAACGTTATGTTAAAGGCCCTGGCAACCCAGAGACCTAAATATATGACATTAATATTGTGTTTCTCTACAAGCTGTTTACAGTTATCCAATAAAAAATGTATTTTCATAAATATTATAAAATTTCGTCTAAAAAACTGCTTTTTTGCTGTCTAGAACATTTAGCAGGGTGGTGTGGGCGTGGTCAATAACGTTCTGTAAGGGAACGTTCTCTCACTCACGGTGCTGAGCAGGTTTAGCCCAGTTCAGACCAAAGATTCACCACACAATGAAACGCAAACTTGAAAATGTTGCAAATGCTCAATGAGCCTGACTGGCAGTTCACACTGCTGCACGGGCTGCGACGGTAGCTGGTTTCCCTAGCAACGGTGAATGCTTTGGCACAGCTGAGAGCGCAGCTCAGAATCACTTGCATCCTGCTAGAAAGTAACTTATTATTATTAGCCTATATAGGCTAGCTTTGCAATTAGTTGTATGCTATTTTTTCCCCACCACAACCGCAACCTATTTAATTGAAACAAGTGTCTGTGTCACAATGAAAATATATAAAAATATCTCTGTCTCATATTTAGGCTATTGTTAGACTATCTCTTATTAGTTTATTTCCCATTTAACTTGCAAAAAATCCCCTATCTTATTTTAGGCATATGCATTTTTAAAATCAGATTTTTCTGTGGATAGGAGTGGGAATAGAGAGAGAGAGAGAAAACGGAGTCTGATTATGTTTCTCATCACGTGAGCTGATGCGATATACGGTTCAACAGTGTGGAGACCCGCTGTTGAAGTACGCTACAGGCAGCCGCGGAAACATATTCTCAGAAGGGAGTGCTGACAAAAAAGAAGCTCTGCCTGCACTTAAATAATAACTCGCTACATTGATTAAAAAAATGTCGGGTCGTTTTATATTCGGGGTCTAATATTCAGCGTCCAGTTATGGACTGACCGTTACCAGAGCGATCATTCAGCTTCAGGGCTTGTGTCCAACTTGTTTTTTATTTTTTCGGGTGGAGCACGAGCTGCGCACTCAGATGCGGCCGGACAGAGGTGTGTGCGCTTGGATAGAGAACGAAGTGACGAGAGGAAAAAGAGGCACGTGAAATGGCCCCACATTCCCAGCACTGAATTCAAAGCCTCGACTCATTATGTTGTGAGTCGACGTATCAGAGGCATGAATCGGCGCAGCGATCGACGTTGCGCAGTCAGTTATAGAGACATGTCTCTGTGTATCAGGGCTCGGGACATGCAATCGGCTCGTGAAAGCATGTCCCCTCTATAACGTCAACGTGCAGGAATCCCCGGTAATCATTTAGTCTTAAACCACATAGTTTTTCTGCACGGCGGCTCGGCGAGGGCTCACTGTGAACGTCACCATCACAGTGTTTCACCGGGGTGCGCGCTGCTTCGCTCAGACGGGGCTTTGAGTGTAGGCTCAGGCGCAAAGAGACAGTCTGTATCACTTGCGCGGCACCAGAGAGATGGCATAGAATTGTTTTTATAGTCTTTAAGAATCGCGTGACGTGTGAAAACAAAACTCCAAGCCAAAATTCGAATTTGAAATTTTCTAACGAGAAGTCCAATGTATGTTGGAGTGGAGATGCGTGTGAAAACGGCTTGTCATGCGACATTCGAATCAGGATTTTTCAAATGCTCGACCAACTGACATGGAAGTATGTTTGCGGGGGGTTGGCAGCTATTCCTAAAACCTTTCATATACATATTAACATTCATTTTACTCCCCAAATAACATAGTTACAAGGATTTAGTGGATTTGGGTTGCCAGGGCCTTTAAGTCTCAGAGCGGGAGAGCAAATGCAGGGGGATCACACATCTGCAAAGTTGCTTTTGATATACATACACTATACTTTTTTTTTTAAATATGGCCTCCTTCACTTCAATTTTTTGGCATTTTTAAGCTTTATTTGATACAGTTGAAATGGGGAGACAGAGAGAGAGAGAGAGAGAGAGAGAGAGAGAGAGAGAGAGAGAGAGAGAGAGAGAGAGAGAGAGAGAGAGAGAGAGAGAGAGGAGTTTTGTTGTAATCATGTTATGTTGTTATATGTTGAATTTTTTTTCTTATTAATTTGATGATGTGCTTTGGCAATATTGTACATTACTGTAACTTGCCAATAAAGCCAATTTGAATTGAATTGAATTGAGAGAGAGGGGGGATGACCTGCAGTAAAGGTCCACGGGTCGGATTTGAACCCGCGACCACTGCAACGAAGGCCTGAGCCAATTAGGTTACGCGCTCTATCCACTACGCCACCGGAGAAATGTTGAAAGTGTTTCAAAATATTTGGTTGAAGGAAGGAAAAGCCAAATTAGTAGATAACTCCAAGAGAGGGCAGAGTTGGGACAGAAGACCTAATGGGGCAGAAGCGAGGGAATATAAGAGGAGGTAGAGGAGATGAAAGGATGGGAACAGAGGAATAGAAAGAGGGATGATTAGCAGACAGGAGCGGAGGTGAAGA
>CM047520.1:23809330-23819330 GCA_026122265.1 Ammodytes dubius | reverse complement strand
AGTTAGGAAATACTTGTGTTTATTATGCGGTTGACAGTCTGATAAAAACTTTTAATTAATCCATATATGGTCATTTTGGAAGACAAGGCCCTTTCTCATTGTGTGGGTGTGAGGTTTAAAATGTTTTCATTGTATAATCATATACTCATTATGTTGTTTTGAACTTTGTACACACTCTCCAGTTGGGAAATACTGATATGCGCTGGCTGGAATAAAGGTCTCCGTTATATTTAGACAGTTATCACGCTGCCATTCCATGCCCCAGCTGGAATGAACCAACAAGTTCCCAGTATCATTAATCATTAGTAGATACGCACACACACAAGCTTGTATGCTTGTAACCAATGTGAGAGATGAATAAAAGGCACTCTGGGAGAGGCAAACAGCGGAGTTGATTCTGAGCAGCTGACCTCTCCCCAGTTTGCAGAAACTGAGCTGACTGTCTCCGGTATCATTGTGTCTGTGCCTCATTTCGTCTGGTTGAACTAGCACCTGGGTTTCTTGTCTTACACGCAAGTTTGATAAACCCTAACATTTGGTCCTTCGAGCCATAGCCCAAAATATCGCCGACCGAGGAGAGGAAGGAAAGGACGCACCGAAGTCTGTCGACAGCCAGGGTCTAGGACTCTGATAAAAGACTGGGGCCGTGAATTCATCTCCAGCCGGTGTGTTAGCAGTCCTCACCCCCTTCTCTTCAGGCGACGATTGACGGGATCCAGACCGAGCCAGACACACCGATACGGTGAGATACAAATTTTGATCTGACAGAAACTGAAGAAAAAAAAAAAAAAAAAAAAAGAGAAAAATAGAAATACAAATAAAAACAAGGGTCCCGCCGCCCTAATAAGGTAGGAAAAACTATGTTGAATGTGCAGGTTTAATCCACCGTCAAGGATTTGAATTGGGTTTGCTCCACCCAAGAGAGCTAGGTGTGCAGGGCACCCTAAGAAATTGAAATTGAACAAAGCGCTATGCAAATGCAGATCTGTGTGAAGGAATGAATGAATACCGGAAGAATTAATGTTGAGAAGAATGAGTGTTGAGTTTTGAATGTCACCAGTGGAAACAGCCAAAAACCTAACGGTATACATAACATCTGTGGCCAGTGAACTACATGGAGTGGTGAATGGGGATTTTAGGTTCTGAAAAAATACTTAGTTGAGTAAGAACATATAGATTTTTGATTTTGTATTTTAAAAATTAAAATACTTGTAAAATGGAAAGGGAAAGACAGAGGTGTGGGTTAGAAATTGTGGCCGCCATGCTATGGATATATACGGCCGAAGAAAGACTGGAAATTATGAGGCTGAAGCAAGAAAAGACAGAGTTAATTGCAAATTTGGCTAAAATCAAAATGAATGAGGAAATTATGAGGGTGGCAGCGCAGAAAGAGAAAGAAAGGCTGAAATGGGAAGAAGAAGCAAAGGAAGCTCGAAAGAGACAGAGAAAGATGAAGAGAGAGCAAGCCTATATGGCAAGCCACAGCACAAGCCCAGACAGAGATAAAGAGACTGCCTCGCTACTCCACACAAACATGCCAAAAAATTACAGTAATGACAAGAAAGGAGGTAGTGAGAGGAGAGGGCTGAATGCCGAGGGAAAATTTATCTGTTACAGATGCAAGAAAGAAAATCACAGGGCAAGAGATTGCAAAGAAGAATGGCCCCACAAAGGTCGAGAAAAGCAGTTATAATCACAGAGAATTGAAAAAATGTGGCCCCAGACCGAATTAAGATTCGTTGAAACAGCTAATAGGCAAATAAATTGAGAAGCAGTGCCCCAATCGATAAAAAATGTTGACAAAAAGCAGCAAAAAACAATGTGAACTAGAAAATGCATCTCCTGCTGAAAATGCGTGTGAAGGCTGAAACAGCTTATGCTAAACTGGATAGCTGAGTATGAAGATTTGAAAAAATTAAAAAAAAAATATTCTAAACCTCCCCTTGTGATAATTTATAGAGGTTTGGATAAAAAAAATTTTTTTTGCTTTTTTGCTTATAGAATTTATTAGAAAATTGTGCTACCACGCAACTTTATACATATACAATAGTGGTTAGAATGAGTCATGGGCCGAGCAATGACTCAAAAGTAGGGAGATATTGCTATGATAACAAATGTATTCCATACATACAACTTTACACAATTTTCAAAAAACTTTTGTAGAGTATGTATATCTGGTTGATAACGTCAAAATATGTGATGATGCAGAATCAGAAAACAGAGAACTGCACGAATGAATGACACAACTCTTTATAAATCTAACAGAGTTATGAGAACAAATAACTGCCAGATTCCCTATTTCCCAACAGGAGCTGCATCAGACGAGCTGTTGCTCAAGAAAGTGAAGTGCAAAGTTGGAGCTGCACACTGCCAATTCCTACTGACATAACTTCCAACTACAGCCAAAGTCAAAAGAACTACAAGAGCCAAAGTCACCCACTACAGGAAGACGTGAACATTCCTAAACAACAGTGGACACATACACATTAGACAATTTGAGGAAAAATTGTAGTATCAGCTCAGAAATAACTGATTAGTGACGGACTCAAGCCATGTTTTGCTGCCCTGTCTCTCTTTCACCTTGTAGCCCTGAGGAGAATAAACATTCGTGTTTTATGCTCCTCAGTGCGGTGGTTGCAAAGACCAGACTACAAAGGTAGGTTTTCTTGCTTAGGAGATACTTGTCTCAATTCTGGCAGAAGAGATTCAAAGCCCACATACGAGATCTAGAGTGAAGAAGGAGGACAGCAACGGGTAAAACGAGAAGGTCATGATCACCAGAGGGAAACCAAAGCCAACGCCACAAGTAAAAGGGGGTGTTACGTCTGCACTAACAGTACAACATCAGCTGATTCACACACTGACCGACAGTCAGACTGTGTGATCTCATGAGCCCCATGAGAATGGAACATTCACTGAAGTGACTAAAAAAGGAAGATAATCAATGTCCAATGCCCTTGAAAACTGCTAAAATGTTGTAATATGGTTAAAAATGAAAAAAAGTAGGGAAATGTGAGGTTTAAAATGTTTTCATTGTATAATCATATACTCATTATGTTGTTTTGAACTTTGTACACACTCTCCAGTTGGGAAATACTGATATGCGCTGGCTGGAATAAAGGTCTCCGTTATATTTAGACAGTTATCACGCTGCCATTCCATGCCCCAGCTGGAATGAACCAACAAGTTCCCAGTATCATTAATCATTAGTAGATACGCACACACACAAGCTTGTATGCTTGTAACCAATGTGAGAGATGAATAAAAGGCACTCTGGGAGAGGCAAACAGCGGAGTTGATTCTGAGCAGCTGACCTCTCCCCAGTTTGCAGAAACTGAGCTGACTGTCTCCGGTATCATTGTGTCTGTGCCTCATTTCGTCTGGTTGAACTAGCACCTGGGTTTCTTGTCTTACACGCAAGTTTGATAAACCCTAACAGTGGGTTTCACTTCAAAGTATACAAGAGGAGGGAGGGAGCCCATGCATCTGTTTGACAATAATCATCCTACTGTCAGACGTCCTGCCAATCAATTTACGAGCCCACCACACACATGGTAAATTGACTCTTCTATAGCGCCTTTGCCTGGTTTTTCACAGACCCAAAGTGCTTTACATTGTTTTGTACACATTCACCCAATCACACACACATTCCTACACCGATAGCAGCAGCAGCTATACCACTAGCTAACTATCGGGAGCAATTTAGGGGTTCAGTGTCTCTTTGCCCAGGGACACTTTGACATGTGGCGGGGAGACGGGGGATCGAACCACCGACCCTGCAACCCAGTGGACGACCGCCTTACACCACTTCACCACAGCCGCCGCCAAAACACAGATGAGAGAAAGAGCAGAAAGAGGAGGAGAAATCCATGCCCTTCATCCATCCCTTTCTCACAACAACTTGACAGCTGTGTGTGGCTGCATGGCCCCACTGCCTGTCTCTGAGAGATTACCCTCATGGCATGCACTACTTTTTTTTTTAAAGATATTATTTTGGCATTTTTTCTATGCTTTATTGATAGTGCAGAGAGACAGAGTTGAAATGGGGCAGAGAGGGGAGTGACATGCAGAGAACGACCGCGGGCTGGTATCAAACCCGGGTCCGCTGCTGGCCGAGGCCCATGGGGGGGACGCCCTACCAACTGAGCTAAGGGCGCCCCCCATGGCATGCACTACTTTATGGGCGAGTTAGGAGCATGGAGAGCTGAATACATGGCTACAGGCACAGAGGATGACCTGGGATAAGAGCTCAAACTATCACTGACATAATGTGCATCATATAAAACACTGTATCACCCGGACAACTGACTATGAACCTGCCTTAGGGATAGGCACTTTTCAAACACATTACATATTATAATTTTGTATTATTATTATTTTTTTCTAATAAAAATATGTTTATATTATTCCGTATCAGAATGTTGGAAGCCAGGACTGAGTATAGTTAAAGGTGCAGTGTGTAATATGACATCATCAAGAAAGTTCTAGAAAGTTCTAGAATGCAACACTCCCTGGGTAACCCCACCCCTTTCGAATAATAACAGAAGCTACAGTGGCCTTCAAGGACAAGAACAATTCTAAATTTTAAACAATGCACCTGATGACATTCCAACTATGACGCTTTCAAGATGGCGGCACTAGGCCTTGGTCCAAGATATGCAGAAATATGGACATATATGAGACCCTTTCTAAGGGAAAAAAAATAATTCAAAAACATTTTTTTCAGGTATTATGCACTAAATTAAATGTACTTATGGATATTATAATTACTTTCTACAAAATCTGCTAGGAAATAAAACCCAAAATTCTACACACTGCAGGTTTAATGGACCAGTTGAAGTCCATTTGCAACAAACCACAAACCAACTACTGCAGCCGGCAGACAGACAATGATGCAGTCGCTTCTCTGCTGTGTCTCACTCCACCAACACATCTGCACAAACATTATGAATAACTGCTGCTCATATATATATATACAGCGAGATACACACACACACACACACACACACACACTGCCAGACCCACACACACACACACACACTGCCAGACCCACACACACACACACACACTGCCAGACCCACACCCACACACACACTGCCAGACCCACACACACACACTGCCAGACCCACACATCACTGCAAGCAGTAAAAAAAGACAGAAGTTGAGAGAAATGACAAGATGGGAAAACAGCTTTTATCATTTTCCTGGAGGAAGTCACTGTGACCGGGTAGCTGTCAGGGTGTGTGTGTGTGTGTGTGTGTGTGTGTGTGTGTGTGTGTGTGTGTGTGTGTGTGTGTGTGTGTGTGTGTGTGTGTAGTTAGAAATCCACATGTGTGACCGCGGTGGGTCTCTGGGAATAAAACATGACAGCAAAAAGCGAGGGAGCGCTGGAATGATGCGAGGAGGAAAGGACAGGGTGGAGGGAAGGTTAGGACCAGCACACACTACTCTCCTCAACGCATCCTCTCTCTCTCTCTCTCTCTCTCTCTCTCTCTCTCTCTCTGTCTGTCTCTCTCTCTCTCTATCTCTCCCCCTCCCTCTCTCTCTATTTATCTATCCCTCTCTCTCCCTATATCTCTCCGTCCCTCTCTATTTATCTCTCCCTCTCTCCCTATATTTCCCTCTCTCTCTATTTATCCATCCCTTTCTCCTTCTCTCTATATCCCTCCCTCTCTCTCTATCTCTCCCTCTCTCTCTCTAAGAAAGGGTCTAGTGCACTGACACTCAACGGAGAATGTGACAGTTGTCGCGGCGCGCTAACCTCTAGCATCTCAGTATAATAGCAAAGAAAAAAAAAGTCAGAGGAATAACAGGATGACAGTCAAGTCCAACCCAGAGCTCTGAACTGCAGCAGGTTACAGCGAGCAAATGCTTACACACACACACACACACACACACACACACACACACACACACACACACACACACACACACACACACACACAGAGGGCTAATTGGCATTTAACCCATCGTGCCTGTTGTGAATTTAGTTCTAACTAGCGATTACATAATGCACAACAACAATCATCTCAAAACGACAGAGTTGCACTGGAGCGTTTGTTTCACTGCGACCGGATGGAGAGTCAAACCAAGAATATCACTTACTTATAAAACGGGTGGCTTAAAGGTGCAGTGTGTAATATGACATCATCAAGTAAGTTCTAGAAAGTTCTAGAATGCAGCGCTCCCTGGGTAACCCCAACCCTTTCGAATAATAACAGAAGCTACAGTGGCCTTCAAGGACAAGAACAATTCTGAATTTTAAACGATGCACCTGATGACATTCCAACTATGACACTTTCAAGATGGCGGCACTAGGCCTTGGTCCAAAATATGCAGAAATATGGACATATATGAGACCCTTTCTAAGGGAAAAATAAATAATAATAAAAAAAAAATCAACTATTATGCACTAAATTAAATGTACTTATGGATATTATAATTACTTTCTACAAAATCTGCTAGGAAATAAAACCCAAAATTCTACACACTGCAGGTTTAAATCCAGGGATCGGATTGGTTCCTAACTGTTGTATAATGGGCGTATACATAACTGGGTTCCAATCAGTTTGTAAGAGTTCTACACATCAAACTGTACACACCCAAAATGAATCTGCTCTCTGGATAGGCAATTTTGCACGCAGATAAGATATATTGCATATTATCTGCTAACGCACATGGCGCAGGCTTATGTGTTACGATTAGGATTACAGTTATAGCTCTGTTTGCACTATAGCGAACATTCGAATGCAAACCAGTGCTGAATATTGTCACAGACTAAAAAAGTGAGTTTAGTTTCTAACTCGGTGAAAAAAAATCCAATCTGAAGTATGTGATGAGCTTGATTTACCGTCTCATTGGCAATCATGATGCTTTTCATTCATGTTCGTTCGTTTTTTAAATGATCCTCTACGAAATTATATGATAGATACTTGAGACTTGCATGAGATGATTACGCTCAGGCAAGCTCCCCCTGTGTGTGTGTGTGGGGGTGTGTGTGTGTGTGTGTGTGTGTGTGTGTGTGTGTGTGTGTGTGTGTGTGTCAGTGATTCAAGAGCTGTTGGCAAGAAAAGCTCAAATCAAAGCCAGTAAGTAAACACAGATGCTGTAAAAATGATTATTATTTAGATGTTTTTTTGCATCTTAGATTTCCGCGTTCTGAAACCCTGCTTCCTTAAAGGCCTTCTTCACCGGTGGAAATATGAAGGTGTATTGAACTCTGAGATCCTATGTAGTATAAATGTGCAGCATTTTTAGAAATCGGTTCATCCTAGCCTGAGAAAAGGCAGAAAGAGTGTTTTATGATCTCACTGTCTAACCCTACATTTTCCTTACTGTGACATCACAGTAAGGGTCAGGATTAACAGGACAGCTGGGCCAAGGGAAGACTGAGGGAAGACTGAGGAAAGAAAAACCTCATTCATTATATTATATTAGCGATTTTATAATGATAGAAGGCCGGTTCCGTATAGGTGAAGTATTCCTTTAAACTCACAAAACAGTGGAGCAAATTCTTGCCCGAGTCATCCTCTCAAATAGCACCTGCACATTGAGATTCATACCGTGATAAAATGAATGGCTACTAATGGGGGCGCTGGGAAGAGATAAAATATGTTTAAAAATGCACAGCCTGCTTCAAGGTCCATAAAACATGCACAACAAGCGCTGGGGCCGCGGTCCATTAAACCTGATTCACCCGCCCTGCCACTGCCTGGTGGGACGCTTTAAATCTCAGCTTTTTTTAATGAATTGTTATAGTCGGACGAGATTTCTCATTAAAACTTTAATTTTAATATAGGTTAGGAGCACCATAGATGGATGGATAGATAGATAGATAGATAGATAGATAGATAGATAGATAGATAGATAGATAGATAGATAGATAGATAGATAGAATTAGATAGATAGATAGATAGATATAGATAGATAGATAGATAGATAGATAGATAGATAATGATAGATAGATAGATAGTATAGATAGATAGATGATAGATAGATAGATAGATAGATAGATAGATAGATAGATAGATAGTAGTAGATAGATAGATAGATAAAAGATAGATAGATAGATTTGATAGATAGATAGATAGATAGATAGATAGATAGATAGATAGATAGATAGATAGATAGATAGATAGATAGATAGATAGATAGATAGATAGATAGATAGATAGATAGATAGATAGATAGATTAGATAGATAGATAGATAGATAGATAGTAGATAGATATGATAGATAGTAGATAGATAGATAGATAGATAGATAGATATAGATAGAATAGATAGAAAAAGATAGATAGATAGATAGATAGATAGGATAGATAGATAGATAGATAGATATAGATAGATAGATAGATAGTTGATAGATAGATAGATAGATAGATAGATAGATAGATAGATAGATAGATAGATAGATAGATAGATAGATAAGATAGATAGATAGATAGATAGATAGTAGATAGATAGATAGATAGATAGATAGATAGATAGATAGATAGATAGATAGATGATAGATAGAGATAGATAGATAGATAGATAGATAGATAGATAGATTAGATAGATAGATAGATAGATAGATAGATAGATAGATAGATAGATAGATAGATAGATAGATAGATAGATAGATAGATAGATAGATAGATAGATAGATAGATAGATAGATAGATAGATAGATAGATAGATAGATAGATAGATAGATAGATAGATAGATAGATAGATAGATAGATAGATAGATTAGAGATAGATAGATAGATTGATGATAGATAGATTGATAGATAGATAGATAGATAGATGATAGATAGATAGATGTGATAGATAGATAGATAGTTAGATAGATAGATAGATATGATAGATAGATAGATAGATAGATAGATAGTAGATAGATAGATAGATAGATATAGTAGATAGATAGATAGATAGATAGATAGATAGATAGATAGATAGATAGTAGATGATAGATTGTAGATAGGATGATATTGTAAGATTAATTTTAAAAGGTATTTGAGGTGGACATGGATAGTAGCATATTCGTTTGAAATTGTATTATTCTGTATAATAGGACATATGGAGAGAGACGATGCTTCATTTCACTGAGTTAGTAACTTACTCCCACTTATCATTTGGTTTATCTTAAGCTATAGTGCGTAACTTTTGTGGACTCCATGAGGAATTCTGAGTAATTACAGTGTGAGTTAAGCCTTCAGTGATGGTACATGGATTTTATTACCTTCTGCAGTATAGTGGTAACTGCAGCTGAAACATTTCTTGAGGATTTTTCTGAGCTCCTGCACCAGTGTCGGGGGGGGGGGGGTAACACCAGTTTGTAAACGCTGCCATACTGAGAAATACAGAGAGAGTTGTGTGGAGCTGATGGGCTCGGTCCTGGGTCCAGGGGCTCCTGGCTTTCACCACACAACCTCATCTGTCTTTATAATTATTCGGTATTCATGTATATATGCATTATTATAGCTTTTTATTATACTGACATGCTAATAACATAATCTATCCGAGCCAAATTGATCTGTTAAGGGGTAGGACTAGATAAGTTTTTTCCTTCCTCCTACCCCCTTTCAAGCATGTAGAAAGTGTGTCTGTTTTGTTTTTTTTAATTCTATTTCTTTTTTTGCTTTTGTTTGTTTTTTATTTAATCATCTATTTTTTTTATTGCTCGCATGTTCGAAATAAAGACAATCAATCAATCAATCAATCAATCAATCAATCAATCAATCAATCAATCTTCTAGCTGAAGAACTACTCTCTCCCAAGGCCGTGTCCTCTCTTAGTTCTCTTGTCGGCGTTTCTGTAACTGCAAGTGTTTTACAGGGTGGGGTTGTTGGCCCCACGCCCAACCCCCAACCTGGAGGACCAGGTGCTGCTTTTCGTCCGGCCTCGACTCTAAAACCTGCCCGGCATGGTGGCACCTACTGGGGGTATGAATCCCCGTCGGTACAGCCTTTAGAGTCACAGAGGCACGCAAGCCTCCCCACCACGGCAAGGTAGCA
>CM047520.1:23794330-23796830 GCA_026122265.1 Ammodytes dubius | reverse complement strand
TGCTGCTGTAAACAAAGGCAGTGAAACAGTAATTTCTAAAAGGTAGCATTCTAACTTCAAACAGTGTTCCAGGGATACAATTTTATCCAGTTTGTTTGTGCAGTTATGAGAATATACTTTTAGAAAATGCCCACTTCTGTGACACACCCAAAAGTTACACAGTGCACCTTTAAATTGCACCGAAGCAGTACTCTTAGCGCTGTGAGTCGCTATACAAATTCAGTCCATTTATCCTTTATCGTATTGTGTTAACCAACTACTTATATTTCATGTCTTTAAAGCACTTCTTCTTCTTGGGAAAAATGTATTTTAAATTCACTTTGTAAAGAAAGATACTGATAAACCAGCGTACTAAAAACAAAAGAAAAAAAAAGCGCTGTTTGCTGAACCATATCATTAAACCCCCCACCCACACACACACACACACACACACACACACACACACACACACACACACACACCACAAACACACACAAACACCACACACACACAACACACACAACACACACACACACTCGGAAAATAAGCTGTTGCTGAAGCCGCCAGATGCTTAACATGGTCATTGACATTTAAACCCAGTGATGATGATACCTATGATCAAGAAACATGAAGAGGACCCTCCCTCAACCCTCAACCCACTCCACTCACTTCTTCTGACAGTGAGTGGACACACACACACACACACACCACACACACACACACACACACACACACACACACACACACTCCTTGACATTTAGACAATCTACCATTAGACACAATCATAGACCGCTTTGCAAAGATGACGGGAAGCTATATAAAAAAAAAAAATTCAACTCTATAAGGTGACTGTGCGAAGGGTTTAAATAGAATGTATGCAAATTAAGAACGAAAAAATGTGTTAAAATTAGACAAATTACTTATTGCATTTATATTCAAAGCGTCCCAGCTGCTGCTTTTTGAAAAATAATAAGGAATTTTTTTTCCGGCTCTACGTGTGTGTTTCAAATAATTAAATTGATGGAAATATTATCTGCAAATGTGGAAAAATGTTTAATTATATCCTCTTAGCCTCACCACCAACCAAAAAGCACACGGATGTCTTGAACTCCGAGCTCGTTTAGAAGTCGAGAATGCTTTATAATTACACAAATTAAAATTACATATTTCTCTGGAATTTTAATTAAAAATTGCACGCAAATGCTACACCAGTGGATATTCTATTACTATGAAATAAAATAAAAAAATCGCTTATTTTTTGCCTGCTGCTGCCCGTGTGTAGACTACTAGAGCAGGTGGTTATTAAAAGAGTTTTCATGCTTTAAAGATGCAGCAGTAGGGGAGCTCGGTGGTGTAGTTGATAGAGCGCGTACCATATTGGCTTCGGCCTTCGTTGCAGTGGTCGCGGGTTCAAATCCGACCCGTGGACCTTTACTGCAGGTCATCCCCTCTCTCTCTCTCTCTCTCTCTCTCTCTCTCTGTCTCCCCATTTCAACTCTGCACTATCTAATAGAGCTTGAAAATGCCAAAAAAAAAATCATCAAAAAAAAAAAAAAAGGGGGCAGCAGTATAAATCAGGCCAGTGATCGGCTTCCAAGGTCTTCCTTCTCACAACGTCCCTTTGAAGTGGATCCAAAATGGAATAAAAACCACACACACACACACACACACACACACACACACACACACACACACACACACACACACACACACACACACACACACACACACACACACACTGCGGTTCTGACTGCACAAGTGTGCAAACAACACAGTGAATCATGGCGCGATGCTAGACGGACAATGAGTCATTAATGGGGCTCTCAATAATCATGCCCGCGCGGCTCAAAGGCCGATTACCATCTGCAGTCTGCGCTAAGTGATAAGCTAATCAGCCAGCACTGGAGAGGGGGACACGTCATCATTGACATTTGGGCAAAACACACACACACAACACACACACACACACACACACACACACACACACACACACACACACAACACGGGGGGGGGGGGGGAACCTGGTGTGACTTAATTATCATTGCCGTGTTATGAGATCCTCTAAACTCTAAACTATGAGCTTCACTGAAGGTTCACATGTTTTTAACTTGGTTACTGGTCGACCCTCTTCCCTCTAGTCTAGACTATCCTACAAGTTTCTCAACTCCTTTTTCAGGGTGTTTATTATCTGCATCATTTGAAACACATAAGAGACACACAATACAAGTTCAAACTGCTGCCTACCCTCTAGAAAATGTAATATATATAAATAAGCCTTAGAGCCGGACAATCTTTGAAGAAAATTAAACTTCTACTTTTGCATTAGGCGACAGTAACTCACAGGCTGAGTGAGTGAGTGAGTGAGTGATGAGTGAGTGAGTGAGTGAGTGAGTGAGTGAGTGAGTGAGTGATGGATGATGAGTGAGTGATGATGTGATGTGACTGACTGACTGACTGACTGACTGACTGACTGACTGACTGACTGACTGACTGAGGAGTTTCTTTTTCTCTCCCTTCAGAG
>CM047520.1:23786830-23789330 GCA_026122265.1 Ammodytes dubius | reverse complement strand
CGGTGCGGGGAGCTGAACGGGGGAATATCAGAGTGATGTCAGCAGAGCGTCACCAAGAGGACTAGAGCCGTAATACTCTCTCACACACACAACACACACACACCCACTCCACAACACACCACACACACCTCACACAGTAGGACCACAAACCCTGCAGTACCTGAGCTGTGTGTAATCTACTGACACCTGCCGCTCGGAATGTGAGGGTGTGTGGGCGGGGCTTTACCAATCGGGAATTCCCTTATTAATTGATACAGGCTAATAATAGGCCTATAATACACACATGATACCACAGCCTACAACTCATTACTAATGATGGAATACAAATGTATGATTTGAATTTGAATTTTTTATTTTATTTCAGACATATCAAAAACAATACAAAACTAAATGAAAAGCATAAAAATACAATAAACAAAATGTATGTTTAAATTACTTCACAAAAAGAAAGAAAGAAAACAAATTATCTGTATTGATGTGATATGCCTGAAAAGGAGCAGGAAGACCAAGCAAATGGCATGTCAGTACTGTTTTGACAGGCTTAGGTTAACCTCAGACTTTTGATCATTTAGATTTTTCAATCGCTAAGTGATGAAATCGAGTGAATATGTCAGAAGCATAAATATTAAAACTTACTACAGGAGTGTAACAAATAGAAATGTGTTGTGGGGGTTTAGTGGGTCTACTGAGGCCATACCACACACACACACACACACACACACACACACACACACACAACACACACCACACACACACACACAACACACACACACACACACACACATCACATGCAACGTCTCAGCGGGCTTTACAGAACAACGGTTTCCCCGCCCAAAGCTTTTTCTAAGAAAAAACAAGAAAGTAAATCCTTAAAAAGACACATTGCTCATTAGGGGAAACATGGAGGAAGCCTGGGAGATGCAATTCAAAGAGAGAAGTTGTGTGTGTGTGTGTGTGTGTGTGTGTGTGTGTGTGTGTGTGTTGTGTGTGTGTGTGTGTGTGTGTGTGGTGTGTGTGTGTGTGTGTGTGTGTGTGTGTGTGTGTGTGTGTGTGTGTGTGTGTGTGTGTGTGTGTGTGTGTGTGTGTGTGTGTGTGTGTGTGTGTGTGTGTGTGTGTGTGTGTGTGTGTGTGTGTGTGTAAGAATCTGCTTCTGTGGCTGGAAAAATAGACAATTTGCCTTTGTGTGAAAAAATAGGCTCAGAGAAATAATGAATGATATACAGTATGCAAAGTATAATCCATTCCAGCATCAGTCCAATCAACTAAAACAATGCAGTGGTTATTCTCTGTGTATATTGTGAATGTTTTGATGATAATTGTGAGCGTCAGAATAGATTTCATGGCAAGGCTTAAGGCAAGTTATTTATATAGGAAAAAATTCAGACACAAGGCCATTCAAAGTGCTTTACAAGGGCATGAAAATAAACAAGATTAGATGTTAGAAATTGCATTTAAGAGATGGGTATTTACTAAGAACAATACAGGCAGGAAACTGCAAGAAACTTTGTATTTCTCGCGCACTGATTGGATTTAAACGGGGTCTTAACTCGTGTGTCATCATGAGTTTGTGGTGTGTAGAGCGGGTCGGCTGATGATCAAAGGGTTGGAAGGTTCGATCCCCGCCCTGCCACCTGTGTCATGGTTGTTGTGTCCTTGGGCAAGACACTTCACCCACCTTGCCTCGTGTGAATGTCGATAGTTAGCCTGCTATCTGTGTGTAGTGGAATGGGAACAGGTTTCCCTTATAAAAGAGTCTCCGGTCTCAATGGGATTTACCTTTATAAATAAAAGGTTAAAAAACGGACCAAAAAAAACCAAGCGAAATAAAAAATTGATAAATATTTAAAAAAATTACAGATTAAAAGGGAAAGAGAAAGGCTTCAGGTTTGATCTAAAAGAGCTGAGAGCTGAAGCAGACCTACAAGTTTACACTACAAATTAGAACAAGAAACACTTTAATCTGAATGGAAACTGACCCTGCGTTCCAAATCACATACTCTTTCTTTCTACTACACTACATACTAAAGTACAGAAGAGTTTTAGTCTTTTTACTACACTACATACTAAAGTACAGAAGAGTTTTAGTCTTTTTACCACACTACATACTGAAAGAGCGAGAGTTATAGTCCTTTTTAACTAAATACAAAACTAAAGTCAGAAGAGTTTTTTACTCTTCTTTTTACTACACTACATACTAAAGAACAGAAGAGTTTTAGTCTTTTTACTACACTACATACTAAAGTAACAGAAGAGTTTTAGGGCCACAGGTAAGAATAAAATCAGATAAGGAATGTTTTTTATTTCATTATGTCGAAAATGTCAAGAATAAAGAGGACACTGCAAAATGCTATTGGAGTTAGTGGGGCATTTATGTATTTTCAGCATACTACAATTGACAGTGCATGTATTGGGACATTTTAAATATTTTTCTGGCGTACTAAATAGTAGGGAGGTATGGGGATTGGAACCAGGGAATGAGTTTATTTGTATATATTCAAAT
>CM047520.1:23771830-23784330 GCA_026122265.1 Ammodytes dubius | reverse complement strand
TACACTACATACTAAAGTACAGAAGAGTTTTAGGGCCACAGGAGAGAGAGAAAAAAAATCAGATACGGAAGATTTTTTTTCATTATGTCGAGAAATGTCAAGAATAAAGACGAATACTCCAAATTGCTATTGGAGTTAGTGGGGCTTTATGTATTTTCAGCATACTACAATTGACGTGCATGTATTGGGACATCCTAAATCTTTTTCTGGCATACTAAATAGTAGGGAAGTATGGGGATTGGAACGCAGGGCAGGTTTCTAGTTCAAGCTGTGTGTAAACAACACAACCTGTTCACTGATGGAAGCTGACTGCAACTAAAGGACCAATCACCCATTTAAAAAAAAATCTTTATTGAACTTGTTTAAAATAATACAAAAAAATTAAACGAATGAGGTAAAAATGGAAATACATTTATTAAGTTACTCACAGATATCTCCAAACCTGGGCAGATAAAGGTAAACAGAGTGTGTTGCTGGATTAGGAATTTGTTGTGTTTTTTTAATGTTTTTTTTATTTATTTCACCTTAAGGGGCTGTGGTGAAGTGGGTAGGGCGGTCGTCCACTGGGTTGCAGGGTCGGTGGTTCGATCCCCCGTCTCCCCGCCACATGTCCAGGTGTCCCTGGGCAAAGAGACACTGAACCCCTAAATTGCTCCCGATAGTAGCTGCTGCTATCAGTGTATGAATGTATGTGTGAATGGGTGAATGTGAACAAAACAATGTAAATCGCTTTGGGTCTGTGAAAAAACCATGGAAAAGCGCCATACAAGTGGAGTCCATTTTGTGTTTTTTTTTCTTCTCTACTCTACGACTTTAACATGAAAAAAAAAAAAATCCGTTAGCACTCATGCCATGGTGACTAATGCACCAATGCTAACGCTATTAGCTGCAGCTCCTTATTTCAAACCCAGCAATCACTGTCACGGTCACACAATGTCTCTTCAACTCACAGTCAAAGTCAAACCCTGTAATAATACTCACACTGTTAAGAGTCAAGAGCCATGATTTTATGCTTTCCGCCAACGAAAACCTACTACCTAATATTCTGTGGAAAGTCGATCTTAGCACTAAGCACAAAGCAGTCCCCACACTTTACTCCGTTTGACTGACAAATAACACACAGCTACAGCCTCGGTAAAGTACGCCTTGCTGTCTGTTTCTGAAAAAACCTTTCCCTGTTGCCTTTGACACCATTTTGGGTCTGTTCAGGGTGGTGCTGTGACCGGGCCGCCCACCTAGCCATTATCACCTCATTAGAAACTGCGGAATGGCCCACCCTCCATTTTGGCTCCAGCCTCAATCAGGCCATTAATCACAGAAGAGCAGGGAAACCTTCTGTCCTCTGACGGCTCTCGATGTTACTCTGCTGTGTGTGTGTGTGTGTGTGTGTGTGTGTGTGTGTGTGTGTGTGTGTGTGTGTGTGTGTGTGTGTGTGTGTGTGGTGTGTGTGTGTGTGTGTGTGTGTGTGTGTGTGTGTGTGTGTGTGTGTGTGTGTGTGTTGTGTGTGTGTGTGTGTGTGTGTGTGCGTGTGCATGTGTTTGTGCGTGCGGGCAAGTGTCTGCATACAAATGATCCAGCTACATCATGCCATCTGTTGACTGCTACTTGCTACTGCGGCTGCTACACTAACACACACACACACACAAACACACACACACACACTAACACACACACACTAACACACACACACACACACACACACACACTAACACACACAGGTTCACGACGCTTACTGTCGCTCTGTTCTTTCATCTGAATCCAAAAACATAATTACGAAACTCGTTTTATATACATTTATTTTTGTTCATCTGCTTGCCATATGGTGTGTGTGTGTGTGTGTGTGTGTGTGTGTGTGTGTGTGTGTGTGTGTGTGTGTGTGTGTGTGTGTGTGTGTGTGTGTGTGTGTGTGTGTGTGTGTGTGGTTGCAGTATGAATCATTTCAATTTAAACTGCCTCTGTTGAAGGTTGAGAACACAGCCATGTTGCTAGAACATACAGGATGGCTACTGTCTAGTTTACCACCACCAGTATGACTGTGTGTGAATGAATAGATCATCATCATCAACCTTCATTTAAACAGGCAAAAATTGCTAAGAAACAATGTCTTATTTAAGCAATGGCCTGGTAGGAGGTGAATGACCTCCTGGGGGAAAGGGGAGAGGGAGAGAACAAGACAACACTGTACTATAGCCAGTAAAATCACACATAGACAACAATAACATATTCAACATAGCAACAGAAGTTAGACAAACACCAGTAACATACAGCATGGCAATAGATAAATGTACTAGATCACGGTGAACCTGGATCCCTGTAAAGTTGAACAGTTTAATACGTTGCTGAAGACTCACTTTTGTTGCGTTGCCCTCCCTCTGAGGTCTAAGGGTATTTTCTCCGATTTTACATACTTCTATTAATACCTATTTTAAATGTGCAAGAAGATAAATTATACCAAAGTGTTTTATATGGAAATGTTCAGAACACATTAGGCCTTTGTTTTCTGAGGTCTACTTATGTCCTAGACCATTGTGTATATAAAGTATTTGCTTAAATGCTGAAAAATGTATTGCGATTTTTGAAAAACCTGGAAATTTGTGTGAAAGAAGAACCTTTAGTCATCCTGTTGAGTTGTTTTGGCCCTTGGAATTGCTTCTCCTAAGCCTTAGCTTCAGAAATGCAGTGGAAACTTTCCAAAACACAGTAGGGAAGTGCACAAAACATGACTAATATGAAATTTGATCCAGATGCTTTTTGGTTGAAATGTTGTCTCTACTTTCAAAAAAACATTAGGAAATTAGACTGAATGAAGACTTTGAGCCACATATAATGATTCATGGGATGTATACTAATAAAAGAGGAAGCATCACAATTTTTTTTTTCAAACAAACCATTAAGTAAATATAAAAACAATAATAACAAACTACTTTCACACTATGTACATACTGCATCCTTTACAAGCTAAGTGGTATAGCTGGGGAGCTTCTGGGTCTTGCTTCTCACGATGTTTTCTAAGCCTGTAAGGGACTGACAGTATCACAAGAACATTCCCCGGAAACAGGAGGACCTGTTGGAAGATTGCCTCTGGAGTGCAGGGTCGGAGGTTCGATTCCTCGCATACCCGCCACATGTCGAAGTGTCCCTGGGCAAGACACTGAACCCCAAATTGCTCCCGATGGTTCAGAGCGCCTTGCATGGTAGCTACTGCCATCGGTGTATGAGTGTGTGTATGAATTGTAAAAATATGTAAAGCGCCTTGTGACCCTGGTCTGTGAAGGGCGCTATATAAATAAAGCTTACTTACTTACTTACTTACTTACTTACTTACTCTAGTTTGAGATGATGTTCTCATTTTATTTTTCAGCCATATCTTCAGGGAGATATTAATAAAGATAGGCGTGCATGCGGCGCGACCGTAGACCTCAGAGGGCTGGTTATTGGATATCATGTCTCTCATACCTATAAACTGTCTCTGCATCTTGTTGTGTTTGTTGTGGCAAGCCGGCGTTTTGTTCTCTTCCCTAGTGTTCCAACATCGCAGTTTCAAGAAGGCTTAGATTCATATTATTATTAATTACTGAATTAAGAAAAGCCCGGAGATCAGTATCAGCGATAGGTCAGGTCTGTATGTAATTAAGAAAAAATTATTTCATTCTCCCTGCAGGCCGACTGTGTGTGTGTGTGTGAGTGTGTGTGTGTGTGTGTGTGTGTGTGTGTGCGTGTGCGTGTGTGTGTGTGTGTGTGTGTGTGCGTGTGTGTGTGTGTGTTTTGCGTGCGTGCGTGCGTGCGTGTGTGTGTGTGTGTGTGTGTATGTGTGTGTGTGTGTGTGTGCGCGTGTGTGTGTGTGTGTGCGTGTGCGTGATTTTTATTTAACATTTTCCACCTGCTACCCAGCACATACACAAACCCACTGCAGCTGTACATGCTCACATTATTATTATTATTTATACATGTTATGCTTAACCTTTAAAAACTGGATTAAAAAAAAACTATTTCTATATTTAAAAGCATCAAACAGCTGGCAGACAATCTCCTCTGATATAATAAAATGGGAAGGGGCACAGAAATGTAATTTGGGGGAGAGAGGGGGGGGAGGGGGGAAGGGGATTGGTGTGACACAAATAATGAGTAAGACCTGCTGGCTCCAGGCCCGTTTGGCTGCGCCCAGGAAACTGAGTAAATTAATTCCCGCCGCTGTAATGTTGTAAACAAAATCAGAATCACTTAGTGTCACTTCAAACGCCAAGTGCCCAATCTGTAGGGGCGTCGTTAAGTCATGTTGCCGCGGAGATTGGAGCTAGTTATTCTAACATATTTATTTTACAGGTCTGATATCATATTGTATCATATTGTATGAAATGTAAAGCCACTGAGACAAATGTATTTGTGATTTTGGGCTATACAATAAAACTGATTTTATTTGATTTGATTTGATTGATTTGATATTAAGTATACACTGTATTTATATAGATAACAACAATGGTTCTTTGCCGCTTAAAGTGCTCCGAGGAACTTTCAGTTTGTTTTCATTCTTGCCCGCACCCCCTTTGGACAAAAGTGGTAGTGTTTTTACTATGCCATGCTGTAGTTCCTGGGTGAGCGTATACCCATGACAAAGGCATTAAGAAAAACTATATAAAAATAGCATTCTTTGCACTGATGGTCTTGTTCGCTGTTACATGTAATTATGATCATCAGAGGAAAAAATTAGGCTGTTTCAGAAATATTTAAAAGTTCCTCGTAGCACCTTTAAAACAAAGTGTAAAAACGTGACTATACAACCACCTACTCATCCTCCGCCTTACTGAGAAGAAAACCAGACAGGAGAAGATTCTATTTGCCTTTACATTCACAAAGCTCGAAGTCAGCACGCTTTAAAAAGGTTCTGAATAATTCCCGCAATAATTCATGTCTTGGCACTTTATGCTTCTCGCTCCTGTGGGCCGCAGTATAGTTTAAACCAGCGCTTCACAACCCAGGGCTCGGGATCATAGGCAGAATATGAAAGAGGTTGGGTCACACACACACAACACACACCACCACCACACACACACCTCTCCTCTCACGCACACACACACACTCCTCTCTCACACACACACACACACACACACACACACACACACACACACACACAACACACACACACATCCTACACACACACTCACTCCCCACTACACACACACACTCCCTCCCTCTCTCACACACACACACACACTCCCTCTCTCACACACACACACACACACTCCCTCTCACACACAACAACACACACCTACTCTCTCCACACACACACACACACCACACTCTCTCTCTCCTCTCTCTCACACACACACACACTCTCTCTCTCTCTCTACACACACACACTCCCTCTCTCTCACACACACACACACACACACACCCTCTCACACACACACACACACTCACGAGGGAGTCGCAAGATTTATCTGAGAGGTCACGGAATGATTAACAGGATAGAAAACGTATTTCTGCATCACAAAAATATTTTGTCTCTTCCTTTATTCTTCAGTCAGGACAGTTTCCCCTCTGGACGCGTCTGATGTCTTCTCAAATAAGTTTATACTTCTTCCTACTCCTTTTCAGGCATATCAATTCAATATGTTATTTGTTTATTTTTTGTTTATTTTTATTTCTTTTGTGAAATCATTTGAACATATTTTTTTTATTGTATTTTAATTTTTCTTTTTTTGATATGTCTGAAATAAATTGAATCAAATCAAATCAAATCAAATAAAAAAAATTAAACATTTGTTGCATGGAATTTCATTGATTGGTCTCCGGACTGCTCATATCTCTGAGAGGGTCTCAAGGGTACATTTCTTTTGAAGTAAATAGAAGCTAAATCAGTCGGGAACTACTTGGTTCAAACTATTAAGTGTGCATCTGTCGGGGCGCTCCGGTGGCGTAGTGGATAGAGCGCGTACCATATTGGCTCCTGCCTTCGTTGCAGACAGTGGTCGCGGGTTCAAATCCGACCCGTGGACCTTTACTGCAGGTCATCCCCCCCCCCCCCCCTCTCTCTCTCTCTCTCTCTCTCTCTCTCTCTCTCTCTCTCTCCGTCTCCCATTTCAACTCTGCACTGTATAATAAAGCTTGAAAATGCCAAAAAAATAATCTTAAAAAAAAAAGTAGTGTGCATCAGTTTAGACAAAATTAAAGTAACATAATCCCAGTTAGCTCTCTGCCTTAATTAGCGTCCATAACCCTTGAACATACTGATGACCCAGCCATTCATATTGTAGTGAACTGCCCCATCCACTGCATTACAGATAATAGTTAGATAATAATAGATAATAGATAGATAGATATGATAGATAGATGTAGATAATACAATTGATAGATAGATAGATAGAAGATATAGATAGTGTAGTGATTGATAGATAATAGACACTTATTGACCCTTGGAGTGTTCACTTCGGGAAATTCACAGAGATTACAATACAGTCTGTTTAAATGTTTAAATGTAAACGCTTTAAAGAAACGGCTCCGTCAGTGGTTAGTTTAGTCGCTTCCGTCCACAAATCACCTGGTTCCTCTGTCTCTTTATATTCCTGCTTTCGCCTTGTATACAGATTGGACTGGGCCGCCCTGGCCTTGGCTATTCAATCACCTCTCCTCTCGGCTGCCTTCACCTCTCCACTCCCACACACCTACCAACCACACATCACACACACACACGCACACCCACACACACCATCTTTTATGCACGCTCACACTGACAACACCATACGACACACCACCCTCACACACGACACATTACACACACGCACATGCACACACGCAACTCAACACACACTCACACCACACACCTCACCACACCTCACAACACACACACCACCAGCACACACACCACACAACACGCTCTTTACACCTCACCGCACACACAAACACCACACACCACCTCTACACACGACCACCACACGCACCGACACACACGCCACTCACACACACACACACACACCACACACCACACACACACACCACACACACACACACACACACACACACACACACACACACACAATCACACACACACACACACCACCACACACACACACACACACACACACACACACACACACACACACACACACAACACACCACAAACCACACACACACACACACACACACTCCCCTCCATATCTATCCATCCTTTGATCTCACCCTCTCCCTCTGTCATGCACAGAGCGACATATGAATCAACCCACTTCACTGACAGCCGGCCGGCACAAACACCACTGAGATATTTACTTCAAGTTTTGCCTCAGTCAGATCACAACACTGGTTCCAAAAAATGTAAAGCTCCCATATTATACACTTTTCGGTACTATTATTCACCATATTATATGGGGAGGGGTGGGGGTTTGCAGAAAGGGGAGAGTGAGAAAAGGAGAGATTGTTATTATTTTTTATATTTTGGCAGTCTCTAGGCACACCGTGGACCCATGGATATGTTAGAACACATTTAAAAAGTGCATTTAGCATAATATGTGACCTTTAATAAATAAAATGAATTAGCACTAGTACACAGTCAACTCTACATATTCACAGATATCTGCACAGAACTCCAATCACACAACCACACACACTCACACACACACACACACACCATACACACACACACTGACACACACACACACACACCACACACACACACACACACACACACACACACACACACACACACACAACACACACACATACACACACACACACACACAATCTGTTTAGCTGGAAGCAGCAGGTCTGTGAGAGCTCTCTCCTTATTATTTTCTCCACAACCAGCCCATGAATTTTATATGCAGCACTCCCATCGCGCTCTTATCCTCACCTCATTCTCCAAGCTGTATGAGGATTCCACAGGCACACACACACACACACACACACACACACAACACAGACACACACACACACACACACACACACACACATACAAACACACACACACACACACACACACACACACACACACACACACACACACACACACACACACACACACACGCTTGCCACTACACACCATTTGTGTGTTTGATTTGTGTGGATATAGATTGGTCTTCTTTTTATAGGAGAAGAGAAGGCAGGTGGGTTGGGTTGGGGGGAAGGGAAGGGATGGTTGGATATGGGGCGCTGTCCTTTAAAACACACACACACACACACAACACACACACAAAACAACACACACACACACACACACACACACACACACACACACACAGCGCAGTGGGGCAGCTGAGTGGCGGATAATCTTTCCGTCTCTAAACACAGTGGAACGGAGGGCGAGAGGTGCCTGTCAATCACAGTACGAACCCCAGCTGAGGTAACCCGCACTGTGGGTCTGTTGAAAGAGAAGGGGCACTTACATGAGGTGAGTCAACCAGATGCACTTTGAGACAGAGGACTCCTTTTCTCAGAGGAATAGCTATATAGTGAGGGAGCAGGGCCAGGATAAAAAAAATGAAAGGAAAAGGTTAGGGTATGCTACAAGAAAGCAAAGCTAGTTAAAAAGGTGCTATGAGAACTTTGAAATATTTCGAGAAAGGCTCATAGATCTCTGAGATATAAATGAGGGGGGGGGATACGGAATAAAAGGAGGGGCTTGGACGCCTGTCCCTCGGACGATAAAACAAAGTAATAGTATGAATAATGCAATGAGAAAGTTATGTAATAAAGTGTAATTGTCCTGAAGGAATAATAATTAAAAAAAAACATAATTAATATAAATGACATGCAACAGCAAACGAGACCATAAGGGCAAAAGAATGCAATTTTTTATGTTGTTTTTCTTAATGCCTTTTGTCATGGGTATACGCTCACACAGGAACTACAGTTGGGTGAATTATGCTTTTTGTCCAAAGGGGGCGCTAGAATTAACACAAAATGAAAGTTCCTCGAGCACCTTTAAGATAACCAAGTCTAAAGCCTCGCAGATGTGTTGTGACGTAAAGGGCTCACATCAGGGTTCAAACAAACCCATTTTTAAAGATAAAACAATAAGGCCATTTAAAAACTACCTCTCTTAGCATTTCAGGCTAATCTTCAGTTATCAGCATCACATGGTTTTTAGTTGGTAGTTCATCAACACGTATGATAGAAGTTTTTCTACGTGAATACATTTGCTTTGGCACAACAGTTGATTAAGTTGACAGCAAGAAGATTTACTTTTACATGCAAAATACCTATTTTGGTGAAAAAAAACATGCTTACCACAGCACCATGAGGTCCTCTCTTTCAGGGCCATGGGGAAATGAGAGGGTCTTGAAAACATATATCTCACATGACCACAAATGTTTTCCGTTGCCTAGATACAGGGGGTGGCTCACATTACCCGATGCCTCAGATTCCCCCGTTCTCCCCTATTCTCTTTTCATATTTTCTCTAATAATTTGTTAGTGTCTTAATTTGACTGGTTATAGTACAAGAGGGTGTAGTTAGGATGCAGATGGGTTTGGGAGGTTGTAGGTTGAGATATCCCCTAGTGTGTGTGTGTGTGTGTGTGTGTGTGTGTGTGTGTGTGTGTGTGTGTGTGTGTGTGTGTGTGTGTGTGTGTGTGTGTGCGTGCGTGTGTGTGGTGTGTGTGTGTGTGTGTGTGTGTGTGTGTGTGTGTGTGGTGTGTGTGTGTGTGTGTGTGTGTGTGTGTGTGTGTGTGTGTGTGTGTGTGTGTGTGTGTGTGTGTGTGTGTGTGTGTGTGTGTGTGTGTGGTGTGTGTGTGTGTGTGTGGTTGTAGGTTGAGCTCCCCCAGCCCTGAGTAAGAGGAAAGGGCTGTGGGTTGAACCGTTTCATGTTGCCTGGGTTTAATGCTGCCTGCAAGTCATCCTGTATAAGCTCCTAGTTGAGACTTCTGAAGGGGTAAATAGGAACTGTCACGCAGTCAAGTCAGAGGGAGAGAGTGAGTGTGTGTGTGTGTGTGTGTGTGTGTGTGTGTGTGTGTGTGTGTGTGTGTGTGTGTGTGTGTGTGTGTGTGTGTGTGTGTGTGTGTGTGTGTGTGTGTGTGTGTGTGTGTGTGTGTGTGTGTGTGTGTGTGTGTGTGTGTGTGTGTGTGTGTGTGTGTGTGTGTGTGTGTTTTGTGGTGTGTTGCACTTAGTTGGAAGGAAAGCGTCCCCTAGCAACCCTAGTGAACTGTAGCCTCCGAGTCTCTTACCAACAGCCAGAAGGGATGTTTAAGCCTCCGAAATGTGACATGTGATGACTTAAAGGTGCACTGTGTAGTTTCAGAGGAGGGGGATTTGTTTACATTTGCAGAGCCTGCGGTTAGTTTACAACAAATATTTTCTCTGCATCTACCTCATTGTAAGTATTAAATAATCCTATCATCATAAATTAAAAACAAAATGATTTTGAGGAACCTGGAACCAAACGTAAGACTAGAATATGTTTGTACACACAACATGGTGGGCCCTGCTGCTGTAAACAACAACAGTGAAACAGTAACTTTAAAGGTATAGCATTCTAACTTCCAACAGTGTTCCTGGGATCACATCTTCCCGTGTGGAAAAGCTTGTTTATTAAGAGAATAAACCTTAGGAAATGTTCACTTCTCTGACACACCCAAAGTTACATGTGAAGATTTAAAGGTGAAGTAAGCGGTTTTATTCATGTTAATATAAGTGTTAAATCGCTCTTTATTCATTACAGTGATCTCTTACATGATGTGCGATGCTAGATAACTCGCTGCTTGAAGACCGCAGTGCATTAATGTGGTGACGTAGGGACGAGCGAGGGGACTGCTAACTGCAGTAACTGACAGAAGTTAGCTAAAAGAACCATATTCCGCTTACTGAACCTTTAAGTGACATTTTAAATATATCTATACACAAGCCACACATTCTGAATTCTGACTTGGGATGAAACATATTATAAGGATGCCATCTCTGTACCTTCAGCTTTTGTTTGTGTTTGATGATCTCACAGCCAAATGCCCAGGTTCTTTTCAACAACAGGAAATACACAGAGACAAGCAGTGCAACGAATCAGTTATTTATAGTCATGCGTGGCAAGACCAATTACAGTAAGGACAGAGACGTTTGGGACAATTCAAATAGCTAATGGTTTCAAAGATAGACAGCAGAAAATAAATGTTTTATTTTTTTCATTTCTTGGACAACATCATATTTGTAAATCATTTTTTTTCAGAACAATTGTGTGCACTACCAAAGTCGAGTAAACCATTAAAAGGTTAAAGAGAATATGAAATCAGTGTGTGGTGAAGTCAGCATTAAAGGACATTGTTCAACTAAGTCCTCTGGCTCGTTTTTAAGCATGGTTTAATAACTTACATTTTACACAAAGCATCACAGTGTCCAAAAAAATACTGTACTTGAGCCTCCAACAGAGACAATAATGGACTTTAGACCATAGACTAGTAGAATGTATTGGCATTTTTCAGAGCAAACTTGGTAGAAAATGGAATATAATATTCATAAGTCTGTTTTTAAATAATGTATAATCGCGTGAAAATAAAAGTAGTTTTTATCTTTTATTTCCTTGAGAATGAGCCTTTTAGATCTACATACAGTAAGAGCAGGGCTTGCCACCATGGAGGCCGCTTTTTTTTGCACTGACATGACTCTACATTAGCCCAGAATGGACAAACTTAATAATGACCGTATGCATTTTTAAAGCGGGTGTCCTGGGGAAATGCACCAAGCACAAAGTCTAGCTGTTACTAAACTCAGTGAGGGAAAGAGAAAGATTTCTGTTTGTGCAGTGATTAGGAACGAGGAAAATAAGTCAGAGAGAGAAAGATGGGAATGTGCCGAGGCAACACAAATTATTAAACCTCTTAGATGTCTACCAGAGAGAGAGAGGGAGGGATGGAGAGAGAGAGAGAGAGAGAGAGGGGGATGGAGAGAGAGAGAGAAAGAGAGAGAGAGAGAGAGTGAGCAGGCTCAGCAAGAGAGGCTTTCTGGGTGTTCTTAAAAACTTGCTTTTTTGAAACTTTTTTTTATCCCCCCCCAAAAAAATGGCTTCATCAGAAATGGGCAAAGCTCACCGTGCCTTCAGGTTCTTTCTGTTTATTACAAGCTGCACCTTTGTTCAGCATGAAATACTGCAATAATGGAACAAGAGAGTGCGGTGTGTGTGTGTGTGTGTGTGTGTGTGTGTGTGTGTGTGTGTGTGTGTGTGTGTGTGTGTGTGTGTGTGTGTGTGTGTGTGTGTGTGTGTGTGTGTGTGTGTGTGGTGAGAGAGAGGTGGGGAGGAAGGGGGGAATGGGGGGGGGGGGTACACTGCAGGGCCCCCGAAACAAACAAGATATAATACATTTTTGCTGGTGTTTATGGGATAGATTAAGCACAGGGTTGAACTGGGGAGAGGAAGGGATACATGCAGTAAACAGGGAATCGACAGCAACATGTTTATAGGCATATGTGTGTGGAGTTGCATTGAGAATAATGGGGTGGGATTGAACAACTTTTTACTTCTTCCCACCCCTTTTCAAATATGTTGTGGCATTTTTATAGAGTGCTTGGCGGCCTTATCAGTGCAGG
>CM047520.1:23744330-23754330 GCA_026122265.1 Ammodytes dubius | reverse complement strand
GTAGTTTATATTATAAAATCAAAATGTTCATTCCACTCAAACATACGCCTCTAAAGAGTAAAACAAAGAGAC
Organism: Ammodytes dubius; assembly: GCA_026122265.1. Taxonomy (NCBI): domain Eukaryota; kingdom Metazoa; phylum Chordata; class Actinopteri; order Uranoscopiformes; family Ammodytidae; genus Ammodytes; species Ammodytes dubius. Next base: position 23,754,258 of record CM047520.1, on the reverse strand, counting down.
ACTAAAACATTTGGAGTGGTCTCTTAATTTTTTCCAGAGCTGTATTTATCCAACACCTGTTTGTTTGTGACTCATAAAGCTGAATCAATAGTTCGCCTTTGTTTTGCCATTTCTGTCTCTGCGGCAACAACAACACAAGCCAGTAGCTTTTATCAACTCTCTGCTTAACAATGTAGAACATATTGTGAAGTGTACTGCTGCACTGCTTTCTTCGGGAATATTAATTATGGATACTGGCTCCATATACACACACCACTGTACATATAGTTCTGTGCCCGCAGTATTACTATTGTTCTCTGCAGAGTCTATGGAAATAAGGAGAGAGAATATGTGTGAGGACAGCTGGGTAAGAGAAGAACAAAAACAAGACTAAAAAAACAGATAAAAGGGAATCAAATAAAATGTAACAGTTCCATCTAGGTGTCCATACATCAGGGGTTAATACATCCACACCTTTGGAATGTGCTCCAGCCAATCAGAATAGAGTATTCACACAGACTGTGGTATAAAATGCAATAAACACTTTAAGACAAGAGTATAATTATCAGACAATCTCTTCAGCATTTTCGATCTGGTTGGATTTCATTAGAAAAAATTTACGGTTTAAAGCGTCAATTTAAAGTTTAAAGTATGTGATTTCTGGTTGGTCAAAGTTAACATGAGCTGTACACTTTGACCAATCAGAGCGAGGCTCCGATTCTCTGTTCTTATTGGCTGTTGGGACTGTCCATTCACTTTGGCACGACTTTGGTGGTGTAGAGCGTGTCAGGGAGGGACCATAGGGGAGGGACCAAAGAGAACAAGTGGAGCGGTTGAGGTATTTGGATTAAAATCTCGATCCCAAATGCTATTTTCTCCCCAAATCCTCCACCCCAGCTTTAATAGAATACAAAGATGGAATATATATTAAGGGTTCTGTTGTTAAAATCCCTGTCAACCCAAATCCACACAATCCTTCTAACGATGTAATATGGGGAGTTAGTCGCATCTCAAAAGTGTCCGGCATATTCATAAATCCAAATGAAAGATATTGTCATTAAAGTCTGATAAAAATCTTTTTCTACCATACTTAATAACAGGGAAGGTTGGGTGTTGGAACGCAGGGTTGTTATTGCTGCTGACTCGTATCATGGTGTTCCTGAAGTGTGATCATCGCCCAAATAGGATGATGTTTTTCAACACTAAAAATCTCGGCCGGATGAAGTAGGACATCCGGGTCTTTCTAGCCATCCTAAATCTGGCCACAAGAATCGGGACATCCTAAATCTTTTTTTCTACCGTACTAAATAGTAGAAAGTATGCGATTCGGAATGCAGGGTTAAATTACACCAAGAGTTATTTGTATTGTGCCACCGTAGGTTCAAGCTGAAACAGAAAAACACCCCTAGAGTCAACTGATAAATGTTGAAAGTGTAAAACGAAGCGGAGAGCGGTGAGTGAGACTGATAGTGAGAGAGAGAGAGAGAGGAATTTAAATGTAGAGTGCTTGAACTCTCAGTTAGACTCATTAGATTAATTAATCCTCAACAATTTTTGGTTAATTAATGACGACTGTGGTTTTTAATTATTTTACAAAGACAAATTAATACTGTTGTTCTGCCCTCCGCTGCTTTTCTCTGTCCTACATTACCCCTACGTTCCAATCCCCATACTTCCCTACTATTTAGTATGCCAGAAAAAGATTTAGGATGTCCCAATACAAGCACGTCAATTGTAGTATGCTGAAAATACATAAATGCCCAAATAACTCCAATAGAATTTTGGAGTATTCGTCTTTTATTCTTGACATTTCTCGACATAATGAAAAAATAATCTTCCTTATCTGATTTTTTCTCTCTCCTGTGGCCCTTAAACTCTTCTGTACTTTAGTATGTAGTGTAGTAGAAAGAAAGAGTACGTGATTTTGAACGCAGGGTGAATCTACACTGAATACTATTGGTAACTGTCAAAATATAAGGTTTGAAATTGTTAATACAATGTGCTCTGCAATTGATAACCTAAAGGGATGTGTGACTATTGAAATTCAAATGAAAGATAAATGTTAATTATCAGCTGTGTGTACAGAACACCCGATTCAAAAATGGAAGACTTTATAGAATACGTGGGAGAATTACTTTCAAAGGCAAATCAAAAGAAGATATTTATCTGTGGGGATACAAACATTGATTTACTTTTTTTAAAAAACTCATTCACTGACTGAAGAATTTGTAAATACACTGCATGTTTGGGCCTGCAGCCGAGGTCAGCAGCAGACAGACTGACTGTTTTGAATACTTTTGCAGATGTGTTTAGACTACCAGAGAAGAAATGGACAAGGCTATATCACTATCTGCATTGTCACAGGAGAGAGGAAAATGGAAAAGCATGTCTGGTGTACACAGTTAATGAATAAGGAGACCTAAACTTGTCTGTGTATTGGAATGCATCTTCTTAAAAAAAAAAAAGAAAAAAAAAACTGTTTTAACTGTATCAGTAGCTGTGTATCTGTGTATCTGAATCTTATGGCAGTGGGGGCGGGACCTGATTTGGCTTCTCCTGCCACCCTTCGGGCGATAACACAAAGTAATATGTATGAATATGCAAAGAGAAAATTGTATATTGTGTGTAATTGTCCGGAAGAATAATGAATAAATAAATAAAAAACTACTACACTTTGTATTCATAATGACTTTGACAATGATGTATTGATTTTAAAATAAAATGCAACTTTAACATTTTACATCTTTTCAAACGATGCACATTGATTAGCCACGGCTTGTTTCACGTTCATATTCAAACTGACACTTTTGGTTTCACTCCTGCGCCATGGTAACCAGTGCTGCACAGCTGGCTGTTGGGGTTGGAGTTAAAGGCGGTTAAGATTCACGTCTGTGAGGTGCTTTCTGAGGGAGAGAGAGAGAGAGAGAGAGAGAGGAAGAGGGAGAGAGGGAGAGGGGGAGGGAGAGAGAGGGAGAGGGAAGGAGAGGGAGAGGGAGAGGGAGAGGGAGAGGGAGAGGGAGAGGGAGAGGGAGAGGGAGAGGGAGAGGGAGAGGGAGAGGGAGAGGGAGAGGGAGAGAGGGGAGACAGAGGGAGAGAAGGAGAGAGGGAAAGATAGAGAGGGAGAGAAAGGAGAGGGAGAGAGAGGAGAGAGAGAGAAGAGAGGGAGATAGAAAGAGAGGAGAGGAGAAGGAGAGAGAGAGGAGAGAAGAGAGAGGGAAAAAGAGAGGGAGATGAGAGAGGAGAGAGAGAGAGACGAGAGAAGGAGAGAGGGAGAGAGAGAAGGAGAGACAGAGAGGGTGGGGGGTGACCTTGATGTGTCTCTCTGCATTACTCTTCCCCGTGCGTTACCAGCAAAGCGTGCGAAAAACACTCCACAACAGAATCAGCAAACACCTGTTTACAAGTCCCATGCGCACACACACACACACACACACACACACAAACACACACACACAACACACACACACACAACACACACACACACACACACACACACACACACACACACACACACACACACACAGGCAGGGAGATAAATTAAATTAAATTGAATTAAATCAATTCCGTGCAAATTTCTCTGTCACACCGACATTTCAAAACAAACAGGTTCCATGTTAAAACCTTCCGATGCAGAACTGATTATGAAGCATAATGCAGATCTGCTTACAGACAGATGTGTGTATGTTGTGTGTGTGTGTGTGTGTTGTGTGTGTGTGTGTGTGTTGTGTTGTGTGTGTTGTGTGTGTGTGTGTGTGTGTGTGTGTGTGTGTGTGTGTGTGGTGTGTGTGTGTGTGTGTGTGTGTGTGTGTGTGTGTGTGTGTGTGTGTGCTGCTTACAGGAGAGAAATTGGTAATTATATGTGTCAGCGTGCGGTGTTGGTAGAGAGAGAGAGTGCATATCCTGGAAGAAAGCTAACCGTCTCTTTAAGTTATTACGGTAAACAGAGAGGAAGTTTCATAAATCAATGGCTCTTCTTGAAAAGCTGGTAAAAGCAAAGGGGGGGGGGGGACAAGGGGGGGGGCTTTCACAGGAACAGCTGGAGACCAACTTCACACACACACACACACACACACACACACACACACACACACACTTCACATTTATTCAATCGAATCGGCGACATAAATGAACTTGTAAATTGCTGAAGGCGCTGGAGCACTTTGCATAGCGGCAGACGGTGTATAATCGAGCTCTGAGCCGGCACTGTGTCTATAATTATTGGATGTTTGTCATTTTCATTCACACACAATGTTTTAAACTTTGGTGTGTGTGTGTATGTGTCTGTTGTGTGTGTGTGTGTGTGGTGTGTGTGTGTGTGTGTGTGGTGTGTTGTGTGTGTGTGTGTGTGTGTGTGTGTGTGTGTGTGTGTGTGTGTGTGTGTGTGTGTGTGTTGTGTGTGTGTGTGTGTGTGTGTGTGTGTGTGTGTGTGTGTGTGTGTGTGTGTGTGTGTGTGTGTGTGTGTGTGTGTGTGTGTGTGTGTGTGTGGTGTGTGTGTGTGTGTGTGTGTGTGTGTGTGTGGTGTAAGAGCTTTGGTAAAATAAGATGTTCAAAGAAGAGAGTCTGTTTCCATCCAACTACCTTTATGTGAAATATATCGACGATGTGTGATTAATAATTCCTCAATGCCAACAGTATATACACTACAGGTTTGTGACCACTGAGAGTAAGTAAGTAAGTAAGTAAGTAAGTAGCTTATTTTTAGCGCCTCAGAGAACAGGTCACAAGGCGCACATACACACATACTTACAATATGTTTTTTGTCTTATCTGAAAAAGTGACATATTTTATCGGCCATTACTGTAGCTGCCAGACCAATAAACAGTGCTGTGTCTATGTTTACGGTCAGAGTGCAGGGTCAGCCATAGTACAGCGCCCATGGAGCAGTTTGGGGTTAAGTGTCTTGCTCAAGGACACAATGGTAGAGATGGTGGGCACCGTAGATGTAACACCAGCCACCACTAGTTTTACTACTAACACCCTCCTGTCTGGTGCCGGGGATACCAACCCAGCGACCTCATGGTTACTGGTCGGCCCCTCTTTCCTCTCTAGGACATCCTAAAATCAAACCATTTGCAAATTCTCACTTTTGAGAAGCTGTTACCAGCAGAAGCATTTGTGCTTTAAACATGCAGCTACGGAAAAAAATAAGAGACCACTCTGGATTTTTCTTAAAACTTTATCTCTACGTTACTTGGAAATGGTCTTAATGGCAATATATTTTGGGGGGCTGAGGGGGGGGGGATTTGGTAGAAATGTTGCCAGTAGTTTATAGTATAAAGCCAAAATGTTCATTCTACTCAAATGCCTTTAAATAGTAAAACGAGAGACACAGAATATTTTTTTTTCCTGAGCTGAATTTCGGACAATTCTTATTCCCGTTGTTGTTGTTTTCGTTAGTTACACGTCTCATCACCTCACAACAGGGAGGGAGAGAGGGAGAGAGAGAGAGAGGGAGAGAAAGAGAGAGGGAGAGAGGGAGGGAGGGAGGGAGAGAGAGGGAGAGAGAGGAGAGAGAGAGGGAGAGAAATCACTTTTCAGCTTGACATCATCATCCACTGCCATTGATGTCCTGCTCCTACTGTGTCAGTGATATTAGTTTTTCCCCAGAGGAGAAGTGCCCTACTGTCCTAAGCTGCAGATTAATGTGACCAGTGGTTGTTGTTGTCATTATTATTGAGTTTTTTTAAGTTTGTCACTAAAGAGAGAGAGAGAGAGAAGAGAGAGAGAGAGAGAGAGAGAGAGAGAGAGAGAGAGAGAGAGAGAGAGAGAGAGAGAGAGAGAGAGAGAGAGAGAGAGAGAGGAGAGAGAGAGAGAGACGAGGAGAGAGAGAGAGAGAGAGAGAAAGAACCTGTTTGCTGCTCTGTCACAAGAAAGTCAATATGGCTGCCGCGTGAGGCCAGTTTGCTGTGACGTCTCGCTGGGAGCTGATGATTGTTTGGTTTTACCTCCTGGAGCCTGGAGAAGATTGCCGACCCCCTGCTGTGTGAGTGATGGCGTGTGTGTGTGTGAGTGTGTGTGTGTGTGTGTGTGTGTGTGTGTGTGTGTGTGTGTGTGTGTGGTGTGTGTGTGTGTGTGTGTGTGTGTGTGTGTGTGTGTGTGTGTGTGTGTGTGCCACTAAAAACTATATCCGTGTGTGTGTGTCTGTGGGTGCAGATTATATGTGTATAAGTGTGGAAGGAAAGAGCAATTCCGTACTTATGAAAGTTATGAAAGGAGTGTTTGTTGTGTGTGTGTGTGTGTGTGTGTGTGTGTGTGTGTGTGTGTGTGTGTGTGTGTGTGGTGTGTGTGTGTGTGTGTGTGTGTGTGTGTGTGTGTGTGTGTGTGTGTGTGTGTGTGTGTGTGTGTGTGTGTGTGTGTGTGTGTGTGTGTGTGTGTGTGTGTGTGTGTGTGTGTGTGTGTGTGTGTGTGTGGGCGTGGAGTTGTGTGTGTGTGTGGGATGTTCAGTTTAACTCTTAAAGTTGAGAGAGTGTGCACAGCAAAGCATGAAAGCTGTGAGCACTCATACATAGGAAATGTTTTTAGGTGTGTCTATGTTTGTGTACAGAGTTGAAAATGGGGAGACACAGTCTATGATCTATGCAGGTGTGTGTGCTTGCTAGTTCGCTGTGTGGTGTGTGTGTGTGTGTGTGTGTGTGTGTGTGTGTGTGTGTGTGTGTGTGTGTGTGTTGTGTGTGTGTGTGTGTGTGTGTGTGTGTGTGTGTGTGTGTGTGTGTGTGTTGTGTGTGCTAGTGTGTTGTGTGTGTGTGCGCCAGATATTTTCATCATGGTGGACTCATAGAAAGACTTGAAAGCAACAACAGCAATAACAGTAGTTTATTGGCCGGAAATTGAATTTCTGCATCACAGCAGTTTACCTGCAATGACACAGCGGGTCACAAGATTCCTGGTGTGTGTGTGTTGTGTGTGTGTGTGTGTGTGGTGGTGGTGTTGTGGTGTTGTGTGTGTGTGTGTGTGTGTGTTGTGTGTGTGTGTGGGTTGTGTGTGTGTGTGTGTGTGTGTGTGTGTGTGTGTGTGTGTGTGTGTGTGTGGGCGTGTTGTGTGTGTGTGTGTGTGTGTGTGTGTGTTGTGTGTGTGTGCGTGCAGACCTTCCATTTCTCCCGTTGACCCCAGAGCGGCTGCATTAAAGCCATTAAATTGTCTCATCACATTACAGAGCCACTTTATCCAACACGCACGGTCACTGTGCGCTCTGTGACGCCTGTTAATACACTGATCGGGCCCTCACCCGCAGCTCATCATAAAGCTATAATGTCTGTAATGATGTGTTGTGTGTGTGTGTGTGGTGTGTGTGTGTGTGTGTGTGTGTGTGGTGTGTGTGTGTGTGTGTGTGTGTGTGTGTGTGTGTGTGTGGTGTGTGCGTGGTGTGTGTGTGTGTGCTGTGTGTGTGTGTGTGTGTGTGTGTGTGTGTGTGTGTGTGTGTGTGTGTGTGTGTGTGTGTGCATCTAAATTTCTGTCGAAGTTGGGGCCTCTACTTTTGCGCTAAATTCAATGTGAATTTAATTCAATTCACTACCATTTACAGAAATTCACTTTAAAGTCAAAACCAAGGAACTTTTCTGTTGTTGATGATTCCTAGTGCCCCCTTGGACAGAAGTGGTAGTGTGTTTTTTAGGTCACTAGCGCCTGCGTCCTAAAGATCTCTGCTGGTGTGTGATGGTGGAAACGTGCATTGTTTAGGAAGCGAGTGAAAGAGAGACGGCAGGATGTACAGTGTGCTATCCAACTGTGTGCAGTGGCATATGAAATGCACGAGTAGGAGCCGCCCCTCGAGTTGGAAATTACTATTGATCGTGGCCAGACCCTCTATCGTTCAAGATATCTGGGTCTGGATTTCCAGGCTAGTTGGGATAGAGATTTGAATCCAAATACCTCAACCGCTCCACTTGTTCTCTTTGGTCCCTCCCCTATGGTCCCTCCCTGACACGCTCTACACACCAACAAAGTCTGCCGAAGTGAATGGACAGTCCAACAGCCAATAAGAACAGATAATCGGAGCCTCGCTCTGATTGGTCAAAGTGTACCGCTGATGTTAACTTTGACCAATCAGAAATCATATACCCCAGCTTTAAGCGGCTATTTTTAGAGAGCCACTAGAATGGACAGGTGCCGTATCTTAACGCTAAATGATACACAGTACGTCGTATTATTTATATGAAAGCAAAAAGAGAACTAACGTATCATAAAAGCAAAAGAATCCTTTTCCCGAGAGCTATACCTGCTCCACTCTTCAGGAAACTGTTTCAACACGGATTTAAGATGATCCCACTTATTGTTCATAATCTTTTATCGCCGGCACATTTACAGAGCGAAGCTTCAGAGAGGCTTTTGTGTCTCACACCTTCCTGGGTTTTATTGCCGTAGTATTTTATTCCCTGCACATTTCTGTCCGGGATTTTTTTTTATTATCTCTTTCTCTTTATCTCTGTGTCTCCATCTCCTCAGTACCACTGTCCTCCCACTCTCACTCTCTCACTCTCACCTCTCCCTCTCCCTCTCTCACTCACTCACTCATAATCATGTTGCGATTATTCCCCTTATCCAACTTCACAGAAAATGGAAATTTAAATAAATTAAATTAGTCCATCTTCACATTCTTTCTTTCTTTCTTTCTTTCTTTCTTCTTCTTTCTTTCTTTTCTTTCTTTCTTTCTTTCTTTTTCTTTCTTTCTTTCTTTCTTTCTTTCTTTCTTTCTTTCTTTCTTTCTTTCTTTTCTTTTCTTTCCACTGCGTCCCCTCAGAATATGCTTTAGACGTCATCACATAAATGGTATAGGTATAGAGCAAAAGGTTCAATATAATTGTTGCATCAATCACTCACCTACCAAACCAGTGAAATGCTTGTGACAGTAATTGGCCTCCTACTGCAGCCACACAAAGTGCTCCAAGTGAACACCACTGCCTTTGTCTGCCACATGCTATTGCTATTAGCACAACTTCCCTCTCGAATGCTTGAAAACAGACAAAAAAAAATTGAGGGAAAAACAACCGTAGTGTATTGTTCAAAAAGGTTTCCCTGTTTTTTTCTAAGACGGTCTCCAAGTGCTGTCTGACTCTCTTTGTTTTGTTGGCATCCCGCTGTGCCTTTCGGTGCTTCCTGCCTGTCCCCCCGTTTTTAATGGGACGCTTGAGGAAAGAAACGGGACAGCGGCAGACAGAGCGTGTGTTAACTAGAATGGACCCGATCACGCACTCCTGTCGGCTTTGTTTACTTTTAAAAATAGCTTTTACCTGCCGACGTCTCTCTCTCTCTCTCTCTCTCTCTCTCTCTCCCTCCCTCTCCCTCTCCCACTCTCTCTCTCTCTCTCTCTCTCTCTCTCTCCTTTTTATCTCATCACACAGGTGATCCCTCGAGGCACAAAGGGAGGACGTGGCATAACACAAGAAAAAAAATACAAATTTGAGTGACGTTTATTGTTATGTTTCTCTAGGACTGATTTTTGTTTTTGTGTCAGGCGAAAGCGGCAGTCCTCCTCACCAAAAGATTAGATCATCATTCTCTCACTGTGAAGCACCGCAGTGTCTCTTTATCAAACGGGTGGCAGTGAGAATGACTCATAGCCTACACTCTCTCTCTCTCTCTCTCTCTCTCTCCCTCTCTCTCTCTCCTCCCTCCTCTCTCTCTCTCTCTCTCTCTCTCTCTCTCCTCTCTCTGTCTCTCTCTCTCTCTCTCTGGAGTCGATAGCTTGACTGCTTTATCGTGCGCGCTTGTCTCCAGTGTCGCAGGTGTCAGCTGAACCTCTCAAAGTAAGAAGGATACTCTCTACAAACAGACTCGCTTATCTGAACTTTTCCAGACAAAAAAAAACAAACTCAGACGCAGATCAGATCCTTTAGCATTTATCGCACAAAACATATTTTCTCTACGTGTAATGTTTTGTTTGTATTCACGTTTTTTTCTGTCGCACGCTATAGGTTGGAGGAGAGCCAGTGGCATATGGCTGTTTATCTTA
>CM047520.1:23736830-23739330 GCA_026122265.1 Ammodytes dubius | reverse complement strand
TTTTTCAATGTCAAATATGTTACGTCTATTGATATGAAGACTCCGTTAAAATGGCCGTAAGAGTATCAGCTGTATTTTGAGTTTATATTCTTATAATGGGAGGCAACTGGGAGTTTTTTCTCAGCCGAGCTAAGGGTGTAAGGGCAGGGTGTCATATTGTATCATATTGTATCATATTGTATGAAATGTAAAGCCCACTGAGACAAATGTATTTGTGATTTTGGGCGATACAAATAAAACTGATTTGATTTTGATTTGATAATGTGTAACTCCAACACAGTGTGGAGAAACAGTGTGGCAGGCTAATGGTTTTATTTACTAGTCTGTAACACATTAGACACGAAGTGGAGGCGGCTGTGGCGAAGTGGTTAGGGCGGTTGAGTGCAGGGTCGGTGGTTCGATCCCCCGTCTCCCCGCCACAGGTCCAAGTGTCCCTGGGCAAAGAGACACTGAACCCTAAATTGCTCCCGATAGTTAGCTTGCACCCTGCGTGGTAGCTGCTGCTGCTATCGGTGTATGAATGTGTGTGTGTGAATGGGTGAATGTGTACAAATCAAAGCGCTTTGGGTCTGTGAAAAACCAGGGAAAAGTGCTATATAAGTGGAGTCCATTTATCATTTACCCTTTCACATACTCTTTGTTTTTACTGCACTACTTACTAGAAGAGTTTTAGGGCCACAGGAGGGAAAAAAAATCAGATAAGGAAGATTTATTTCATTATGTTGAGAAGTGTTGAGAATAAAGACAAATGCTCCAAAATGCTATTGGAGTAAGTGGGGCATTTATGTATTTTCAGCATACTACAATTGACGTGCATGTATTGGGACATCCTGAATCTTTTTCTGGCATACTAAATAGTAGGGAAGTATGGGTATTGGAATGCAGGGTGTGTCTAAAATTGTCAAGACTTTTTTAAATTATCAATTTATTTCAGACATATCAAACATACAAAACAAAATGAAAAGCATGTAAATACAATAAACAAATTATGTTTTCACAAAAAAAAAAAAAAAAAATTATCTGTATTTCTGAGATATGCCTGAAAAGGAGCAGGAAGAAGTATACACTTAATGATCAGATGCCACTCGTAGGGTTATTGTGATGTTTAGCGTGATGATAGTACTGTGTTTGGGTGGTTTCAGGAAAATAAGACCCAACCACTGTGTCTTCAAACAGAAATACTAAATAAGAAAACTGACTTCCTGTTCTGTTCAACACAAGATGTCTCCCAGTAAAGTGATCTGTGTGACCCACTTTCCCTTAAAAAATACTTTTGCTTAATGATATTCTACTCAGTGTTAATCGTTTCATGAGGCAGCGTGTCAAATGTATTTAATGCCTTCTGTTGTTTATCTCTCTCTCTCTCTCTCTCTCTCTCTCTCTCTCTCTCTCTCTCTCTCTCTTCTCTCTCTCTCTCTCTCTCTCTCTCTTCTCTCTCTCTCTCTCTCTCTCTCTCTCTCTCTCTCTCTCTCTCTCTCTCTCTCTCTCTCTCTCTCTCTCTCTCTCTCTCTCTCTCTCTCTCTCTCTCTCTCTCTCTCTCTTTCACTCTGAACTCTACTTTTCAAGCCTGTAAAACTCATTTTAAAACTTAAATTTTTTTTTTTAAATCTGGAATATTTGGATGGATGTTCTAGCTCCCTCTCACAATCCATGTCGGGCATATACTGTATATATATATATAAGACCATGTAGCTCAAGATAAAATACCAATTAAATCCAAACTTTCCGGGGGCCCCTGCTGTAAGCTTGGGGGCCCCCCCTCAAATCATAACCCACTTTCAGAACACTTATGGGGATGGAGGGGCCGACGCAAAGTCAAAGCGAAATGATTAATGACGTTATTAAAGAGTTTAGAGAGGCTGTGTGTTCCTTTAGCTAGAGCCAATTTAGAGTGATTTGTGAGGTGAAACAGTGTAGTGGAGTGAAGTGGAGGGTGTGTGTGTGTGTGTGTGTGTGTGTGTGTGTGTGTGTGTGTGTGTGTGTGTGTGTGTGTGTGTGTGTGTGTGTGAGTGTGTTGTTACAGCGTTGAGTCAAGGAGAAAGTCGTGTTGTCTGGAGTGTGTCGACATTGAGTGGATTGTACGTGTGGCGAAAGATGTGAGTGTATGACTTGTGTGTGTGTGTGTGTGTGTGTGTGTGTGTGTGTGTGTGTGTGTGTGTGTGTGTGTGTGGTGTGTGTGTGTGTGTGTGTGTGTGTGTGTGTGTGTGTGTGTTGTGTGTGTGTGTGTGTGTGTGTGTTGTGTGTAACATGCAAAGGTCAAACTGGGGCCAGGTGGAAATAAGCCATAAGCCAGAATCTCATTTCCTTTGGCTGAAAGGGGGGAAAGAGTGAGAGACAAAGAAGAAGAGAGAGGGAAATAAAGAGAGAGAGAGAAAGAGAGAGAGAGAGAGAGAGAGAGAGAGAGAGAGAGAGGAGGGGGAGAGAGAGAGAAAGAGGTGAAGAAGAATGTCATTATGTCATTGATGGAGTTTGAGATGCAGAAAGCAAAATGGAAAAAGGT
>CM047520.1:23701830-23734330 GCA_026122265.1 Ammodytes dubius | reverse complement strand
TCCAACACGAAACACAATCCAAAACACACTCAGGAGGGCCGCCCTAACCCTATGTAGGCTACATTTATTAAAGACATCCGCATTTTTTAACTTATATTCAACTCCTGCCTCTTGGGGACTCTATATTAGTAAGTAGTAAGTAAGTAAGTAAGCTTTATTTATATAGCGCCCTTCACAGACCAGGTCACAAGGCGCTTTACATATTTTTACATTTCATACACACACTCAAACACGATGGCAGTATTAGCCTAAAATATGGATGCATTACCAGTTTGTTTGCCTTTTTATTTCACAGTATAGGCTATAAACGGGTATATAATTATGTGAAAATGAAGAAATATTTCATGTGGGTAATTTGCATTTCAAATTTGATGACAGTTTCTTAATATGGGGGAATTTAATAACAGCTCGGTGCAGAGGTGTGTGTGATCACGCTGTTAAGAGCTGTGTGTGTGTTGTGTGTGTGTGTGTGTCTGTGTGTGTGTGTGTGTGTGTGTGTGTGGTGTGTGTGTGTGTCTGTGTGTGATCACGCTATTAGACTTGTGTATAATATGTGAACAGGTTTACAGGCGAAAACTGTGGGCTCAGAAAAGCTCCATGTTATTGATAACTCAGGTGAAAAGTGCAACAAAAAGGTGATTTGCCTCGTGTTAATTGACTAAAAAAAGACAATAGGCATAAAGCACAATCCATGCTGTTGAACTTAGATGTTCTCCCTTTCAAAGTTGGTTTAGCCCTCACACAGTAACTTAGTCTTAAAAGTGATATTCTTTGTTGATGCCTTGTTGTGTAATTGACCAACAAAGCAACTTTACTGAACTTAAAGCTGGGGTGGAGGATTTGGGGAGAAAATGGCAGTTGGGATAGAGATTTGAATCCAAATACCTCAACCGCTCCACTTGTTCTCTTTGGTCCCTCCCCTATGGTCCCTCCCTGACACGCTCTACACACCAACAAAGTCGGTGCCAAAGTGAATGGACAGTCCCAACAGCCAATAAGAACAGAGAATCGGAGCCTCGCTCTGATTGGTCAAAGTGTACAGCTCATGTTAACTTCTTTGACCAATCAGAAATCATATACCCCAGCTTTAACTTAATGTCAGACTTGTTTTCCGATGACAAATGTTCATTTATGTAGTAAAACATACACCACACACAATATATTATATACTTATAATCTATATCAAAGAATCCCATGTGTATCAGCTTCAACTGCGCGTCAATTTATCAAAAGCACATAACTCTGCTCACTGTTGTTTTTATCTTTAACAAACCATCAATCCAGAAATGCCGCCAGAAGTTATTCTCTGAAGAAATGTAACTTCATGCATGGAGAAACCCGATAAGACAAATCCATTATGAAGTCAGAAAAAAAAAAAAAAATAGAGAGAGATAATGGGCTTCAGTTAAGACGCCATTGTCTGTTGACTCGTGTTGTGATCATTTAAAAAAAAACAATGCGAATGATAATAATAACCACATATATCATATCTGACAGTATATTTTTTTTAAACACTAAGAAAAAGCAAAATGTAAATTTATAAAAAATCAACGTTTCATCAATCACGACTGGAGAGCCGAGCGCGTCACAAGAAGAATCCATAACACGTAGTTTCAGATCCCGCGGGCTCTTTGGCTCTTTGGAGAGACATTACAGCTGTGAAGATAATTTAACAGAACCGAAAGAAAGAAAAAAAAAAAGAGAAAGACAGACGACCGACACACGCACAGAAACATTTTCTCAATATTCTTTATTTCTTTCCCTGATAGCTTTGATGCTGTCGGCATCTCAGAGAATTAATGACAATTGCTTTGAAATTCTGTACAAACGAACCCCCCCACCCCACCTCCACCCCACCACACACACACACAACACAAAAAACAGTCAGACTGTGTGTGTCTGTGTGTGTGGTTGTGTGTGTGTGATGGTGTGTGTGTGTGTGTGTGTTGTGTGTTTTCTGCATTTCAATGTGGAGAATAAAGTGAAGGCAGTGAGAGAAAAGAGATAAGAGAGTCCTGTGAACGTTTGTGTCTTATAGTCCTGACAAAAACTGATTCATGAATATATTGATATGATATGATACACGCCCCGTCCCGATTTGACAAACACAATCCCTCTGATTAACTAGTTTGAGATTACAACATTAAAACAGAATAATTAACTCACATAAAAACAAATACACAAAAATGTACAAAGGAGTCAAGACACGCTTGAGTGAGCTGGATATGTTCAGCAGACGAAACAAAACAGTGAAACGATATGAAGCGAGTCGCGACTACAACACTCAGTGCAGCTACATGGCACAACTAGATTGGATTAAGACTAGACACTCGAACGGACCGTGTCACTTGTCTGAGTATACATGGCCTTTCAGAAATCGGATAAATGGCTGTCTCCACTATGCTAGGTGTTCTTATCCGACTTCGCTTTGAGTAGATCGGATAAGTTTCAGCAGTATGAAACAACAGTTGAAGTCTTATTCGTAAGTTACCAGTATGCGTCTGCATAACGCACTGATGTTTAGTATGAGTAAAACATTGGCCACAAACCTGATTGTATGTCAGAGCATTGAGATATAAGACAAAACGTTTTTTTTTTTGTCTTTTGAGTTATGTTACAATAGAATACTGCAGATCTGCTAAGAGTACGAGTGATGTGATCCATGTGCTAGGCTGATTATACAAATACAGCTCTGGGAAAAATTGAGACCACTCCAAATGTTCAGTGTCTCGTTTTACTCTTTAGAGGCATATGTTTGAGTAGAATGAACATTTTGATTTATAATATAAACTACTGACAACATTTCTCCAATTTCACAATAGAAATATTGTCATTTAAGAGCAATTTTCAATAAGTAATGTAGAGATGGAGATTGAAGAAAAAATCCAGACTGGTCTCTAAAAATTTTCCGGGGCTGTATCAGCCACCTATAGGCACCAAGTGAGGACCAGAGCAGTGTATAGGGTATGGCACAGGGAAAGTTTATTTTCATTTAACATACAAGTTAAAAAGGTGCAGTGTGTAAGAATGTATCGATTATAGTTATTACACACTGCAGCTTTAACTTGTATTCAGAGATTATATATACAGCCGTGGAAAAAATTTAGAGACCAGTCTGGATTTTTCTTCAATCTCCATCTCTACATTACTTATTGATGCTCAAAAGACACATTTTTATGGTGCATTTGTAGAAATGTTGTCAGTATTTATATTATAAAATCAAAATGTTCATTCTACTCAAACATATGCCTCTAAGAGTAAAACAAGAGACACTGAACATTTGGAGTGGTCTCAATTTTTTTTCCGGAGCTGTATATCTTCTTCTTGCTGCATATTTTGGGCCCTTTCAAGACTTTAATATGAAGATTTCCTTTCAGTTTCGTTTGGTTAAAATCATGAAATGGATTCCTCTGTCGCTCTGCGTTGCTTCAACCTGTCGACAGCGTCATGAATTAACGGGACAAGCAGCCGTGCGACACGAGTGGATGTAAAATTAAAATTCTGAATTCTCTGTAGCTTCATTTTCACTTACAACAGCAACTGACTGATCAACACACACACACACACACACACACCTTTTTCCAATATCACACGTAGTTTTTTTTCTCCAGTTGTCACATCACGAAATCCACATTCTCGCCAATTAAATGTTATCACTCCCTCAGCGCTGCGGCAGCTGCTGCATGTTTTAACACAACGGGAACTTTATAGTTTGGGGAAAACAGTCTTTTTTAAATACCTTCACAGCTGCCTGGTGCCACACATGAAAGCAGAGAGGAAAAAAAAGTGTAAGGGGTGTGTGTGGTGTGTGTGTGTGTGTGTGTGTGTGTGTGTGTGTGTGTGAAGCTTGAAAGACATAAACAGGCATTTAAATATCTCTACAGAGCTCAGTGTTACTGACAACAACACAATGCAACACTTCCATCTTTACTGGCAACATGAAACAATGAAAGAAAATCCATTTTAAGACATAAGCACCGAAACACGACTGACAGAAGATCAACAGAGAAAAACTCAACTTTTATTTTTCTTTACATCTTTTTGAGCTCAACAGGACCAAACAAATCCTTATTAAAATCTGTGTTAAGTATTATGATATTATTTTTAAGTTTCTACATCATTTGATATTGTATTACTGCAGTGAGGTGACCTCACAATAAAGAAAAAAAAGGTATTTCACGTTGATATGTCGTCAATCCGCAAAGTGTAATTTTTGATCTGTCACGCTATAATTATTAATTCCACCACTTCAGTAATCAATAATCTGACTGCGCTGAAATCAATCAATAGTCCTAAGAGGCCTTTTGTCTTTGCGTTCTTATGCTCAAGAATAAATGTTCCCTGTTCAATAAAGCAAAGACTGCTAGATACGATTTTTTTTATTTTATTTTTTTTTAAAACCACACCAGCTCAGAAAAACAATTCCTCCCACACTACCGTTATCTGAATAGCCGTGAGTGAGAAGTGTTTATAGATTATATACAACGTGGTGCAGAAGATAAACTGCTGCTTTCAGAATCACAAGGAGACGTTTTGTTAAATAATAGAAACGATTTTGGATTTTTTTTTTACACTTTGATTTGATTTTTTTTCCCCTACTGAATAAAGCACCTGAGCAAACGACGTGTCATCAAGACTCGACGATGACATCACTTTCCCAAACCTGTTCATCCTGTTACATTTCCCTGGCAGTTGGTCCGCACTGAGACGCCTTACAACAACAATTACAACAATTACAACACACACACACACACACACACACACGCACACACACACACGGTGTAAAGTCTGCTGACACATTCTCCTGCGTTTCAATTGTCTGGAGAACGAACACACACTTTTCTCCCACAGCTGTTGCCACGCAGGAAAAAAAATAACTGCACGGCAACGCTCCATCAGGTTTTTATTATTATCGCTGAGGTGGTGGAATAATTAACACTAACACCAGCCCAAAGCATTTATTAAAAAGCGTTGTCGGGGGCGATCCAAGCCAAGTCAATGGTCCATTCTCTTCTTCTGTGAATATAGTGAAGGTGGTCGGCGGTCGCCCAGGGAGACGGTATCCAGGGAAGTTTAATCACCGTGTATTAGACTCTTTCGACTGTGGCGGTCGAGATGTGAAACATTTCATTAATCTTTTGTGAATGGCGTCACGCTGCGTCCACTCCTCATGGTCAACTATTGTCGGCCATAATGGAAAATAGTTCACCATTTAAAAAGAGCCATTTATGAAATCCAAACTTTCTTTTAATTAGTTTTGCCTTGTTCTCCAAAACGAGCTTTGAGAATTGAGTGGACAAGAGGTTACTGTAGCAACTGTGTGACTGTTGGGTCTTTAATCCACACACTTGAGGGAGGGTCGGGATGTAGAAAAAAAATTTGAGAAAAAAATATTTTCCCGCCTTTTTTTTGCCAGTTTGCTGATGAAGTACGATGGAGGTCAAATAATCAGCTCATGAAGAAGAAGCACGCCATTCAAGTCTTCAATGAAAAGTCGACTGATTTCCTATAAGTGGTGGCTGAAATAAAACATTTAATGGAAGAATTCTGTAGCTTGAAAAATCTAAAACTTGGGGGCCATTCCATTTCATTTCATTTATAATTTCTACACACACCACATACTTAGGTTTTTTTTCCCTCTCTCCCTCTCAAATTCATTCTCAGCAGCAGAATCCAAAATCTTTTCCCTCCTTTTGCCAGTTTGCTGCTGAAGTATGGAGGTCAAATACATTTAATGGAAGAAATTCTGTCACTGTCTGTCAAAATCTAAAAACTTACGGGCCCATTCCATTCCATTTCATATCATTTCTACACACACCACATACTTGGTTCTCTCCCTGTCATTCATTCTCAGCAGCAGCCACAGTGGAACTCTGCGCTGGGGTCTTTGAGGAGCTTCTTGCGGTCGACGTGCAGACAGTCTAAGTGGAACCAGGCGTCGCACACGTCGCACTGTATCCACTGCACCGTGTCCTGCTGGGGGAGGCGACAGCGGGGCGCGGCGCAAGGCTCGGTCGCCCCCCCGGTTACAGACCCCTCCCCCTCCCCCTGTGTGACATCATCGTCGTCGTCGGAAGAGGAAGAGGAGGATGAAGAGCCGGAGGAAGAGGAGGCGGAGGAGGTGGAGGAGGAAGAGGAGGAGGAAGGGGAGGGGAGGGACGGCCGCGGGGGCAGGGGGTGCTTCCGGGGGCGACCGCGACGCTTACTGAGAGAGAGAGGGAGGGGGAGGAGAGAGAGGGGGGGGGAGAGAGAGAGGAGAGAAAATAAAGATAAGTGAGAAAAGGACTACTCCAATGTACTAGAATGAACTAGAACTATGTTTTTTTCTGGGTACATTTTTTTTTCAAAAATTTCGACTGAACACAACATTTTCTTTTCAAACACATATACAATATTCTGAACATAATAAACTTGTTTGTTGACATACATCCTTCAGGGAAGACAACCCCTCTCCAAGTATTTCTTTTTTAATCAAATAAACCATTCAAAAAAAATCTTACATTTTATTTTCTTATTATCCTTTGTCTTAGACCATAGTGATACATATATACATATAACACTTTTAAGGCCTATTATTATTCTTACCTGGTGGGATGGTGCAGCCTGTTGAATGCCAGCCTGTTCCTGTCCTCGGTGCAGATCCTGACCGAGGGTGAAGCCAGGCTGTAGTTCTCTCCTCCCACCACCAGAGGGGAGAAGACGGGCGAGCTGTGTGCCCTGCGCCGGCCCCTCTGCCCTGCTGCCTGCTGACTGTGCTGCTGCTTGACCACTGTGGCTGCTATGGCTGCTATGGCTGCTATGGCTGCGCCTGTTTGCTTCAGTTGATGTCGGAACGCTGCGATGTTGCCGTGCGTTACCGTCTGCACGCGATGCATCATCTTCTGCTGGCTGCTGCGCTTCCTGTTTACTGTGCAGCGCCGCGTTGTTGTTGTTGTTGTTGCCGAGCGACGCCTGCTGCAGCAGATGGTGGTTGAGCCGGCTGTTGGTCATGGCTCCGTGGAAGCTGCCGATAGTGCGGATGCCACGGGGAAGGCCTCTGGTGGACGGGGAAAGGCCTCTGGTGGGACGGGGGGCGGGGGGCCGTCGCAGGGCGCACTGCGGGGCTGCACTGGGGCTTCAGCTGCAGCGGGACAGAGGAGGCAGCAGCAGGAGGGGCAGGAGGAGGGGGGGGTGCAACTGAAACTCTCGATTCTGACTTGTAGAGACGGCGACGCTTCTTGGCCCGCGCCCGCTGCCCGTCCTCCACACAGCCCGATGGAGCTGAGAGAAAAACATCAGAGTGAGATTGATGAACACACTCCAGACATCTATTCCAGTTAAACTACTCTATCCAGATTGTATTTTAGAATTTTTTTAATCTGAACTGATAAATAGTTATCTAAAACTTTGCCCATGACATTAGGAGGAGGTTGTTATGTTGTATGGGATCTATGAAACTTTTCCCATTTGTAGTTTTGTAGTAGAAAGCATTTTTAATAAACAACACATCCTTTTGCAGAAAGTCGGTAAGTCAACAAAACTCTTGTATGTCTGTCTGTCTGTCTGTCTGTCTGTCTGTCTGTGTTTTGTATTCTGACACCCCACACATTTACAGTACTTACTGTTTTAGCAGACGTGTCTCTATATGTTTGTATGTGAAATAAACTAACTATTGTACTTTCACCATTTCATTTTAATTGCTGCCACTCTTCACCACTGTGTAAATGTTTCATTGTTTTTCTCTCACCTGTTGTTCTGTATTTATGTATTTGCATTGATAGTTTATGTATTGTTGTTTTTCTTGAATTTGTTTGATCTCGACATCATTGTAAATGAAGGTCACCTCAATTGTCTTCGAGGATAAATACAAGTTAAATAAATAAACCGACGTTTTATTCTTTACCTCCTCTGCTGCGCGGGTTCGTCCGAGCTGTCGTCTTCCAGCAGCACGGTGTGAGCAGACTTCCTGCGGCTGCGCGAGGTCGTCTGCAGACCTTTACTCACCGACTTCGGGACGGAGGACGATAAAGCGACAGAGGAGGAGGAAGAGAAGGATGGAGGGGTGGAGGGAGGGAGCAGAGCGGAGGACGAGGAGAAGCCCACAGAGAGAGGAGGAGGGAGGAGGAGAGGAGGAGGAGCCCGGGTCGGACACACAGCCCTCCAGACTGTGGCTGCGCTGGAAGGTCCAGGCGCTGCCCTTCATCTTGCTCAGGCTGCCGATGGAGTTGAGGATGACGGTGGCGCGGTTGATTGACAGCTTGGACAGGTCCAGGTTGGCGCCGGTGCTTTACGCTCCAGACTGGTTCTGATCCGGTTCTGCAGGTCGGACGAGAAGGTGCCCGCCTTGGGAGAGAAAAAAAATTTGAAATATTATAAAAATGTAATATGGAAAGGACTCACTTATATAGCGCTTTTCCCTGGTTTTTCACAGACTCAAAGCGCTTTACATTGTTTTGTACACATTCACACCAATCACACTCACATTCATAAACCGATAGCAGCAGCTACCACGCAGGGTGCAAGCTAACTATCGGAACATTTGGGGTTCATTCTTGCCAAGGACACTTCGACATGTGGTGGGTAGGCGGGGTCGAACTATGACTGACACCAAGGCGACTCCCTGCCCACTTAGCCACTTGCGCCCTATAATTAGAAAACTTTAAAAAAAAGGTGCTCCGAGGGTACTTCAAGTTTGTGTCATTCTTGCGAGCCCCTTTGGACACAAAAAAGAGTGTTTATACAACGCGGGCTGTAGTTCCTGGTTGAGCGTACCCATGAGAAAGGCATTAAGAAAATCTATATGAAAACAGCATTCTCTGCACTGATGGTTTCGTTTGCGGTTAAATGTAATTCATGCACATAATAACATAATTTTATCCACTGAAAACTCCCTTTTTCTTCACCAATAATTTTCGTCCATGAGTTGTAATATGCCACCAATATGCCACCAATATGCCACCGACCAAAGGCTATTGAGGCATGAGAGGAAGGGAAATGAATTTGTCCCCACTGAATTTGTGCCTCTTTTTAATAAAAAAGCTAAAATAATTTTATGGGAAGTCCAAAAAAAAACAAGTAAAAGTGCATTTGCTGTGACTATTTTATCAGCGCAACATTAATACACATGCATGTGAGTCAAAATAACTACAGTGACCGACTGTGCTCCGTGAGGAAAATACAGAATATCACCAGAGTTGTCCTTCCCTTCTATGGTTCTATTTTCTATTCATTGCTTCTAAATGTTTTATTTCTATTCATTCGCTTTTCTAATGTGTATTGTGTATTCTAATCTTGCCCCTGTAAAGCACTTTGAATGGCCTTGTGTCTGAATTGTGCTATAGAAATAAACTTAAACTTAACTTGCCTTCCCTTAAAACGTTTATAAAAGCTGAACAATTCTGCAGCATTGAAATACAAGTTTTAATCAATGAAAATGCAATGTTTTTTCACGTCATCCAATTTTCGCCATGTAGTTTCTAATATTGGGCCACCATTGCACCAATATGTCACTGTGATGCAAACTTGTGAGGCTGTGAAAGTGAAGGGAAATGAATTTGTACCCAACTGAGAATTGGCACTGCTTTATTAATAAAACAAGCCTAAAATAATCTTGATGGAGATGTCCAAAAAAGGCACAGTAAAATGATTCTGTGGACTTCCGCAGCAAATTATATACACAACATTGTGGTAATTACATCTACAGTGACCCACCTGTCTACCGTGCAGAGAAAATACCAAATTCCACGCTGAGTATGTGACCTGTCCCCTTCTGAGTGTTCGTATAATTAATATTTCAATGCCTTCTAAACGTTTTATTTCATATCAATTCGCATCTATGACTATGTGTTTGTTGTATTTGTAAGCTTCATTAAACATTTGACATGCTGGGAATGGAACAAGAAATGAAACTAAACTTAAAATTGGCTCTCTTAATATGTTAGAGCATGAACATATGCTCAGCCTTGTCTGAGTACAGTCTACAGGTTCGAAATCAATGTTGACTTTTCATGTCATCCCAACCTCTTTCCATACAATTGTATCATTATTGAATTGTGTGACACATATAATTGTATTGTTGTTTAGTAATACAATGTTGTACGACTGATTAATGCTGGATTGTAGAATTATTGTTAAATGTTGCCCACTCTGGCAGCTCACTGACAGAAGAGATTTAATTCACATAGCCAACCGAAATAAAATAAATAAAATAAAATAAAATAAATAAATTCAACATAATACCTTTGGGTTTGTGATGGCATCAAAGTCTAGCGGGCGAACTTTGACCTTCTGGAAGAGGAAGTAGAACTCTGGTCCTCCGGGCTCCGACTGGCCCCGAACGCCAAGGTGTCGCTGTCCGAGAGTTCCCACAATACACCGGGCTCCCAAACGCACCTCGTTCACCCAGGTGCCTAGCAACACAGCACACAGAGGAAGGAGGGAATTTAGGCTGCATTCCAAATACCAAACTATTTAGTACGGTAGAAAAAAAAAAGATTTCGGATGTATCCTATTCTCGTGGCCAGATTTAGTATGGTTAGAAAAACCCGGATGTTCTACTACTACATCCGTCCGAGATTTTTAGTGTTGAAAACAGCATGCTATTTAGGGATTCTGACTCACAATCCAGTGCGCACCTGAAGTGACGTCACATCGACGCAGCCTCCGTATGAAAACAAACGGGGATGCGTCGGATATAAAAGCAAGAGGCAAGATCAAGGCGCAATGTTATGATGAAATAAATTGGCAGCATCGGCAAATATCCAAATAAAACAAGAATTGGAATATTAAAATCAGTGAATAGATAAGTAATATCAGTATCGGTGTGTGTGTATCAATAAAATTACAATACCCACCCCTAGTTAGCAGTGTTATATTCTCCACCATATCCCATGAACGGCCCACACGAACAACAACACACACACGACACACACACAAACCACACACACACACACACACACACCACCCCATCACTGAAGGTTTTAATATATGAAAAAGTCCACAAAGGAAAAAAAATGAATAAAATCATGAGAAGCTCAAAACAGAGCCATTTGCAGAGACTATCAGTGTGTGAACAGGCGACAGAGGCGGAGAGGGAGAATGTAAAAAGGAGTGAAATGGAGCCAGAGAGAAGTGAGGAGAAGTGAGGGAGAGCTGAAGGCTGCGAGGCAATCAGACCAACAGCACAGCACAGCGGCACAGTGTGAGGAAAGCACAGTCAGTGAGTACCGAGAAAAAAAAAATGTCATTTTAATAGCAGGAGGGACTGAAAAATGTGTGAAACAGACTGTGAAATTACTTGAAAAATGAAGACAGTTAGGAGAGCAGTTTGGATTGGGAGACAGACACTACAGGCGCGCACACACACACACACACCACACACACTAAAGGCTGTAAGAGAAGACTCACTTTCACTTTAAATCTCCTGCTTTATCCACTATCCTGAGTCAGTACACTTCAGGTTTGGACTATTAACACACACACACTCACACAACACACACACACACACACACACACACACACACACACACACACACACACACACACACACCACACACACACACACACACACACACACACACACACACACACACACACATACAAACACACACACACACACACACCCACACTAACACTATCAACACCACACTACTTACACTTCACACCATACACACACACACACACAGCTATGAAGGGGGGATATATTCCGCTTCACTGTGCTTGGGTTGACAGGCTGTCTGACACCTTTATGCTGTGAAGTGTGCTGCTGAAAGGTGCACTATCACGAGTTTCAGAGGAGGTGTGTGTGTGTGTGTGTGTGTGTGTGTGTTGTGTGTGTGTGTGTGTGTGTGTGTGTGTGTGTGTGTGTGGTGTGTTCACCTGTCTACTACCACTACTTCCTCCATGTTAGAATGAATAAAACATAATAGTGTGAAAGTGTCTGTAGATGTGTAACTTTGCCTCTGTCTCTCTTCCACAATGACTGTGTGAGTGTCATGTTGACTGTACTCAGAAAGGGAACAGTTTAGTTTAAAGAAGATGTATTTCTTGGTTCAGTAAGTTCTATTATTATCTGTTGTGGGACATTCTGTGCTCTTTCAGGGAGAGTGGCAGAGAAGAGGAGAACTCCCATCGGCTAGAGAGAGAAGCTGCATCCATGTCAACTCCACCCGTTATAGATTATTGCCCCCACCATTATTATTATTTTTCTGTGTGTTTCTGTATGTGGATCGGTGATGTCAGTCGATATCCGTATTAGTGATAACGGCGTGAGTGAGTGAGTGAGTGAGTGAGTGAGTGAGTGAGTGAGTGAAGATGAGTCTGTTGTCTGTAGTCTGACTGTCTGTGATGAGTGAGTGAGTGAGTGAGGAGGAGTGTGCTGAGGAGTGAGTGATGTGAGTGAGTGAGTGAGTGAGTGAGTGAGTGAGTGAGTGTCTGTCTGTCTGTGCGAGTGAGTGTCTGTCTGTCTGTGCGAGGTGTGCTGTCTGTGTGAGTGAGTGAGTGAGTGAGTGAGTGAGTGAGTGAGTGAGTGAGTGAGTGAGTGAGTGATGTGGTGAGTGAGTGAAAATGTCTGTCTGTCTGTCTGTCTGTCTGCGTCTGCGTTCCTTGCTATGTGCTTGTGTGTCTCACCGTGGCTGCTGCGGTCCTTGACGTGGACCCTCCAGCCTCCTCCAGGTGCTGCCCCCCTCTGTCCTCTCTCTCGTCCCGCTCGGCGTGCAGCTCTGCGTGGATCGGGACACGGCGCGGCCTCCAGCGTGACGTCACACAGCTCGGCGGCGCGGCCCAGGCGGAACACGCAGCGGCTCAGGGTCGGCGGAACGTGTACAGGTCCCTGGAACCGTCCCCCCCGCACGACGACGAACCTATCCGTAGCAACTGGAAACATGGCTGCACCCCGGACAGCATGGTGCAAGGTGAAGGAGCAGGGGACTTGATTGTCTGCCCCCCAAAAAAAAACTAACCCTAAAAACAACCACACCCAGGGAGGGAGGGGGGGGGGCAAGGACTAGCTAGCCCCCTGAGTTAGACCCTGCGATCCATTGTGTGGTTATATAACGGTTTGCTTAGTTAGCTTAGCGCACTGGAGTTAAGTTGAAGGCATTTGGGATGGACCAGCTGAATGCTAACACGAAGCCATAGGATTAAATATCCTCAACTTGAAAGTGAGGGTTACAGGCAGGTGCAGCAGCTTTGAGCAACAGATGTTTGGAGAGCGGGCGACTGTCTGTGCCCTGCTGTGAACGCATGAATAAATAATTAGGATACAAGGAGACTGTAGGGAGCTGGTGACGTGTAGAAATTTAATTTAAAAATCAAATACCCCCACCGTGGAGTGGAGGCTATAAAATGGTGGATTTGAGAATTTAAAAACAAACACTATGCATTGTAGACTCGCTGCGTGTTACCGTTCTCCTGATATGAAAAGGTGAACGTAAACACTGCAGTCCTGAGAAGTAACGCTGCCGAAAAACTAGACAGCTGTGACTTTAGAAGTGGTGACATTGGTTAAGTTCAGGGCTGAGCAGCTGTCATCTGAGCCTGTGTGGTGTGTGTGTGGTGTGTGTGTGTGTGGATTTAAAAAAAAAAACAGGCTCCCGACATCAACTGACATCAGCTGTCAGAGTGTCTGATCTGAAACAGAAAACAAAAGAAAAAATATGTTAATATTTAATCTGTCTCTATTTTTACTTCTTGACACTTAAAAACGACGCACAGACAATAATAATAATAAATGTTATTTATATAGCGCTCTGAGTGACAGAAGAGCGCTATATAAATACAATATACAATAGCATACAACCACAACACACACATTTCATTACAGGCTCGCGTTAAACTAAGTTAATGTCAACATGGCTACTGTAGCAGAACCGTAAGCCTACAGATGTTGAATGCGAATATAGAACGACTAAAAAGCTTGTCATTTGGACTTTTGCTCCTTCGCTGTCTACTGTTTGTAGTGTGTGCAACTCTATATACAGTATACGGTGCCACCCTCGTGCCTTTCCGTGCACCGGACGGACCGATCATGGGATCCCAAACCGACACAAAGCCAGAAACAATAAGCAGCACATATCAACGGCTTCGGGGTACAAACAGAGATTGTTTCAAAGTACATCCTCGTGCAATCTGCCTTGTTTACATTTGCAGACATAGATTAACTGTTAAAACTTGCCCAGTACACAGCAACGAGAGAGCCTGGTCGTGTTTTTCTCTTAGCTTGTCAGTCACAAACCGGGTTAGGCTAGCTGACGTGAGTTCCTTGTCGGTCAGAATGAAAGTAGAAAAGAAACTGCAACTTACAACATGAGCGCAGTTTATGTGAATCTCACTCCTCGGACACCGTCGTTTTCCGTTCCAGCGCGTGTTAATCCCGAACCCGCGCTAGTTCTGCCGTTTCTTTAGTTTCCTTTTTCTTTTCTTTATTGTGTTTTTATCGCCGTTGTTCTTGAGTCTCTGCGTGCGGCTTTTCCCCTGTTTCCTCCCAGGAGGAAGTGCTTTGAAATTTGGCGCGCCGTTCCCGAGGCTTCCTTGCGCGAGAACACTACGTCACGTCCTGCTCCGCCCCTGATTGGCTGAGGGCCAGGGCGCATTCAGGGCGGGAGCAGCAGCAGGGCACCAAATGTCTCATACATACATACATACATTAGGCTACATATGTTACCCTGCGTACCAAGTCACATAGGCCTACTCTTTGTTTTTACTGCACTACATACTAAAGTACAGTAGAGTTTTAGTCTTTTTACTGCACTACATACATTTCATTTCATTTTTCATTTAACTTTATTTATCCTCGAGAGACCAATTGAGGGGTGACCCTCATTTTCAATGATGTCGAGTTAGTTATGTCGAGTATACTAAGTACAGAAGAGTTTTAGGGCCACAGGAGAGAAAAAAAAATCAGATAAGGAAGATTTTTTTTCATTATGTCAAGAAATGTCAAGAATAAAGATGAATACTCCAAAATGCATTTATGTATTTGCAGCATACTACCATTGACGTGCATGTATTGGGACATCCTAAATCTTTTTTCTGGCATACTAAATAGTAGGGAAGTATGGGGATTGGAAACGCAGGGCATGTCTCATACCAAATATCCAAGAGTCGCCTTTATCAGGGCAGGGGCTGCTGTTCTGTCAAATGATGCTGCTTGGCTGATAAATGCATAATACAACTCCCAGTATTAGATTATGACATATGCCAATACTTTTTTATAAGGCTATATAGGGGCCTATACAGTATACAGTATATATACCAACAGGGTATGGTATGCAGCCTACAATGTTATAAAGTGCCTAACAAAATAGAACTGTACCACACAGATATAGTGCAAAAAGAACATAACACAGAGGAATTAAAAAATATGTATTAAGATCAGATAAATACAGAAACAGTAGAAATAAAACACATATAAGACTTTAAATAAAAGATCACAGAACTCTCACTTATTTGCCTCTGTGTAAGTGGATTAGAAGTATAAAGCTATGTGTCTATTTGGCAATACTCAAGTAAAATAAACCTACTCAAAAAAAAAGCCTACTTATCACAACTTCTACTAGCTCACTTTGGTAATATTAAAGGTGCCCCCCCCCCCCCTTTTGGACAAAAGCAGTAGTGTCTATACTACGGCAGCTGTAGTTCCTGCATGAGTGTTACCCATGACATGAGACTGTTTCAGAAATGTTCAAAAGTTCCTCTGAAATAGAAAATGTTGAAGAACTGTAAAGTTGATGATGACTATGGTGTGTTCTTTGTAAGCTGTAAGCTCTGTCTGAAAAATGATTGAAGCCTATTCATTTAAAACAAAGCTTCCCAGACACACACATAGAACCATAGATAGTATAATAAGGACTGGGACATGCTAATCCATATAAAAAAAAAAAAAAAAAAAATTACTAGAACTTGAATTTTGAACGGATGAAATGGAAAGAGAGCAGCAAAATCAGTGACGCAAAAAAAAAAAAAAAAAAATTACACATTTGATTCAGTGTCTGTTGAAAATCATTTAATTGGAATTATTCATTCAGAATCATTACAGAAAAAAGAGAAAGCTTTTACAAAAGTCTGCAGGATGCCAAAAGGTCTTATTATATTTATATATATAACACTGTAAAGGACAGGCGTGTGTGTGGACCCAAGTGCAAAGGATGATCAGAAGGCAGAAGTACAATGTCCAAAAACCAGCTCTTTAATCCAAAACGTAGCAAAGGTCAAAATCCAGAAAGGCAGTCAAAACCAGGCAACAAAGCAGACAAGGAACGGGCAAAATCCAAGAGTCACAAAAATACCAAAAAGGGTCATACATGGGAAGCAAATAGAACAAAAAGCAAGAGAGCTCGAACACTCGGTAACAAAGACAATCTGGCAAAGACACAGGGAATGAGGCAGGGCTTAAATACACAGGGAAACGAGACACAGGTGAAACACATTAGGGCGGAGACAGCAATCAAAAAAGGAGGGAAAACCCAGGAAGTAAAACTAACAACAACACAGCAGAACCTAGACTACAAAATAAAACAGGAAATGGATACAAAACATACAGATCCTGACAGTACCCCCCCTTTAAGGGACGTCTCTAGACGTCCCTGGAATGTCCGGGTTCAGTCTATGAAAGTCTCGTATCAGAGTCTTATCAATGATGTCCCTCGCAGGGACCCAGGACCTCTCCTCCGGGCCGTACCCCTCCCAGTCAACGAGGTACTGGTGGCCCCTGCCTCTACGACGGACAGCCAACAGTTTTTTGACTGAGTAAACAGGACCACCATCGATGAACCTGGGTGGAGGAGGTGGGTCGGAGGGAGGGGCCAAACGACTGGTCTTGACGGGCTTGATCCGGGAAACATGGAATGTGGGATGGACCCTCATGGTCCGAGGAAGACGAAGGCGAACAGCAGCAGGGTTGATGATCTCAGAGATCGGGAAGGCCCCACGAACCTGGGAGCCAGCTTACGACACTCCCCTCGAACCGGCAGGTCTCGGGTGGAGAGCCAAACCCTTTGGCCAACCCGGTAGCGGGGGGCTGGGGTGCGATGACGGTTGGCGGACCTCTGGTATCCAAAATTGGTGCGGAGGAGCGCTGCCCGAGCCTTCCTCCAGGTGAGGTGACATCGGCGCACCAGGGCGTGAGCTGAAGGAACAGAGACCTCCCCCTCGAGATCATGGAAGAGTGGAGGCTGGTACCCGTAGACACACTGGAACGGGGACAGACCAGTAGAAGCCACGGGGAGGGAATTGTGGGCATACTCCACCCAGAGGAGCTGCTGAGACCAACTGGATGGACTCTGGGAGGCGATGCACCGGAGGCCCGTCTCCATCTCCTGGTTGTACCTCTCCGTCTGGCCGTTGGTTTGAGGATGGAAGCCAGAGGAGAGGCTGACTGATGCACCGAGCAGCTTGCAGAACTCCTTCCAGAAACGTGAGGCGAACTGGGGACCCCGGTCAGACACAATGTCCTGAGGAAGACCATGGAGCCGAAACACATGAAACAGGACTGCCTCCGCCGTCTCTTTGGCGGAGGGCAGCTTAGGCAGGGCAATGAAGTGAGCCATCTTAGAAAAACGGTCAACGACAGTGAGGATGACTGACTTACCCTCTGAAGGAGGCAACCCAGTAACAAAGTCCATAGACACGTGAGACCAGGGGCGGTGTGGAACAGGCAAAGGCCTGAGAAGACCAGTAGGGGGGTTGCGGGAGACCTTGCTGCGGGCACAGACAGAACAGGCAGAGACAAAATCACGGGTATCTTCCCTGAGGGAGGGCCACCAGAAACGTTGAGTTATGAGACTCAGTGATCTACTCACCCCAGGATGACAGCTCAACGGGGAGGAGTGCCCCCACTGCAGGACTCGGGAACGGAGCGGGCCTGGAACAAAGAGCCGGCCAGGAGGACAACCGTCAGGAATCTGGGCCTCCGAAAGTGCGTGTTGGACCTCCTTCTCAATGTCCCAGGTCACCGCCCCGACCACACAGTCAGAGGGCAGGATGGGAGCTGCATCCCGAGGGCGGTTTCCTACCTCAAACTGCCTTGAAAGGGCATCTGGTTTGACATTACGAGACCCAGGGCGATAAGACAGGGTGAAGTTAAATCTGGTGAAGAACAACGCCCACCTGGCCTGCCTGGAGTTGAGCCTCTTAGCTCCACGGATGTACTCCAGGTTTTTGTGGTCAGTCCAGACTATAAATGGCTGCTCTGCCCCCTCCAACCAGTGCCTCCACTCCTCCAATGCCAACTTCACGGCCAGAAGCTCCCGGTTTCCCACGTCGTAGTTGCGTTCGGCGGGGGAGAGTTTCCGGGAGAAGAAGGCACAGGGGTGAACCTTATTGTCATCAGCAGAACGTTGGGAGAGAATGGCCCCGACCCCCACATCAGAGGCGTCCACCTCGACGATGAACTGGAGTTTGGTGTCGGGCATCTGCAATATAGGCGATGAGGAGAACCGGGACAGGAGGGCACGGAAGGCTGCCTCAGCCTCAGGGGACCAGGAGAACTTAGAGTTCGAGGAGGTGAGGGCATGCAGAGGAGCTGCAACCTGGCTGAAGTTCCGGATGAAACGGCGATAAAAGTTGGCAAAACCCAGAAAGCGTTGGAGCTGTTTCCGGTCGGTGGGCACAGGCCAGTTTAAAACAGCCTTGACCTTTTCTGGGTCCATCTTGATCAGTCCTGGTGAGATCATGAGCCCGAGGAATGACACTGTGGTCTGGTGAAAATCACACTTCTCAGCCTTCACGAACAACTGATGCTGGAGCAGCCGCTGCAACACCTGACGAACATGATCCACATGTTCCTCTTCAGTCTGGGAAAAGATCAGAATGTCGTCAAGATAAACAAACACAAAGACATTCAGCATCTCTCTGAGGACATCATTGACCATTGACTGAAAAACAGCTGGGGCATTTGTGAGTCCAAATGGCATCACCAGGTACTCATAGTGGCCACTGGGAGTGTTGAACGCAGTTTTCCACTCGTCCCCTTCACGAATACGAACCAGGTGGTAGGCGTTGCGAAGGTCGAGCTTGGTGAAAATGTGGGCCCCTTGAAGAAGCTCAAAGGCAGATGAGAGGAGTGGAAGTGGGTAACGATTCTTCACTGTGATGTCGTTCAGGCCACGGTAATCAATACAAGGCCGAAGGGTCTTATCCTTCTTGTCCACAAAGAAGAACCCAGCTCCAGCAGGGGAAGAGGAAGGACGGATGATCCCTGCAGACAGCGCCCCCTGGATGTAGTCGTCCATGACCTTCCTCTCAGGACTGGAGAGGGAGTACAGACGACCCTTGGGTGGTGCCGCACCGGGGAGAAGCTCTATGGCACAGTCATATGGCCGATGTGGTGGCAAGGACGTGGCTCGAACCTTATTAAAGACCTCCTTCAGGTCTAGGTAGACTTCAGGCACCCTGGACAGGTCTGGAAACTCAGGAGAGGAATCAGCAGACGAGGAAACCGACAGCGGGAACAAACAGGATGACTGACAAGCTAGACTCCACCTCAACACTCTCCCAGTAGCCCAGTCCATTACAGGATTGTGTTTACACAGCCAGGGATAACCCAAGATTAGAGGGTATGTTGGAGACTCAATGATCAAAAATGAAATGGTCTCGTTGTGGTTACCTGACATCAGCAGAGACAGAGGAGGAGTCTGGTCGGTGACACGGCTGAGCAGATGACCATCGAGAGCGCGGGCCTGGCGTGGCTCAGGCAGAGGCTGGAATTGTAGATTCAGCTGGTGGGCCAGGTTCAGGTCCATGAAGCTCTCGTCTGCACCAGAGTCGATGAGGACTGACAGGGCCAGGGAATCCCTGGGAGAAGTGATGAGCTGAACAGGGGTCAAGGCGCGTGCTGGTGTGGAGGCAGTCGAGGCGTGGCTCACCAGTAGGCCTCCGGTTACTGGCGAGCCTGATCTTTTACCGGGCACCGAGCTAGGAAGTGCCCCGTTCCCCCACAGTAGAGGCAAAGTCCCTCACGCTGGCGGCGCAGGCGTTCCCCTTGGCTCAAACGGGTACGACCAAGTTGCATGGGCTCCTCCTGGGGGCTTGAAGGTGTAGATCCAGGGTAGGCCGGATGATGGGTTGATGGAGTGCTGGCCACAGGGGGTGTCGTAGAGCTATTCTGCCGCCAATGCTGGCAACCGTCATGTCCAGTTGCCCCTCGGAGCCGCTCTCGTTCCTGCAGCCGGTTGTCAATCTTAATAGCAAGTTCCACAAGGGCTTCAAAACTTGTAGGAAGATCAACCATGGTAAGTCTATCCTTAATATCTTCAGAGAGACTCAGGAAAAAGGTGTCCGCAAGTGCCTCGTCATTCCACTGACTCTCAGCAGCCAGAGTGCGGAACCTGATGGCATGATCAAAAACGCGGCGTCTGCCTTGCCTGAGATTACCAAGTGCACGGGCTGCCTCGCGGCCGGAGAGAGGTTGACCAAAGACACGGCCCAAAGCAGCAGAAAATGCAGCTACAGAGTCACAGATAGATGAATGTCTCTGCCACTCAGCAGTGGCCCATTCACGTGCTCGCCCCGTGAGATTAGTGATCATGAATGCTACTTTCGAACGCTCAGTGGCGAAGGTAATAGGCTGCAGCTCAAGCGTTAGCGAACAAAGAGCCAAAAATGAGCGGCATGTTTCAGGAGTGCCATCATACCTTTCGATGGGGGGTGCTCTGGGTTCCGAAAGACGAACTGGAGGAGCCAGGGAAGTTGGAGATGGAGCAGGAACGGCTGGAGCAGTCGTCACAGGAGACATGGAGTCAAGGCGAGTCACTACCTGGCTAGTCTGGGCAGCCAGGGCTTGCAGCTGCTCACACAATGACTGAACTCCCGGTCCCAGGCTAGAAACCGCCCGTTCCAACTCAGTAAGACGCCTTCCTTGAGCTCCCAGAGCAAGGCCAAACATATCTCCCTCTGCTGGGTCCGACATGGCCAGATTGTACTGTAAAGGACAGGCGTGTGTGTGGACCCAAGTGCAAAGGATGATCAGAAGGCAGAAGTACAATGTCCAAAAACCAGCTCTTTAATCCAAAACGTAGCAAAGGTCAAAATCCAGAAAGGCAGTCAAAACCAGGCAACAAAGCAGACAAGGAACGGGCAAAATCCAAGAGTCACAAAAATACCAAAAAGGGTCATACATGGGAAGCAAATAGAACAAAAAGCAAGAGAGCTCGAACACTCGGTAACAAAGACAATCTGGCAAAGACACAGGGAATGAGGCAGGGCTTAAATACACAGGGAAACGAGACACAGGTGAAACACATTAGGGCGGAGACAGCAATCAAAAAAGGAGGGAAAACCCAGGAAGTAAAACTAACAACAACACAGCAGAACCTAGACTACAAAATAAAACAGGAAATGGATACAAAACATACAGATCCTGACAACACTGGTATATAAATAATCATCCATCTATTCTCCAAGCAAACAAGAGGGTGTGATAGATAGATAGATAGATAGCTTGTGTATGGCAGTGTCCCAAAGTATCGTTATAGTCATTTATTACGCACCCAAAATAAAAGCATCAAGTTAAAACAGTGACTTTCATGCAATGCAAACCAGTGACCAGTCCAGGCCTGAATTCTCAGCATCACAAAAACAGGCTGTCAGGGCGCTCGTGGTGTAGGCCTATAGTGTTTAGAGCGCCCCCCCCCCCCCCTCCCTCCCTCCCCAAGGCTAAAATAAGACAACACAATATCTCCAAACTATAATCATGAAGCATATTAAGTTGTTTGTACAGATTACAAATTCCATGGCACAATTTAATTACAGAAAATAAAATCATTTGCTGTCACATTTTAAGATTAAGTGAAAAGGAACAGGTGTTTTTCTTAACTCAGTGACAAACAAACAAAAATGTTGTTGCATTTTACCGAAGCAACAGCTGTAATATCGACTGTGACAATACTTCTTCTGCCTGATTCGTGGGTTAAAACAATCGATAGGATCTAAAATGGGCCTCCTGAACCATCCTGACTCAAACCATTTGAGTGGCTGTATATGTTCAATGTACACGGATTAAGGACATTGTAAATAAATGTTAGATAGATGCAGTTACTTAGCATGGCATTCAAAATTGTTTAGGTGGAGGCTGTTTGGGTGGTAGGATGTCCTAGAGGAAAGAGGGGCCGACCAGTAACCATGAGGTCTCTGGTTGGATCCCCGGCACCAGACAGGAGGGTGTTAGTAGTTAAACTAGTGGTGGCTGGTTTTACATCTATGGTGCCCACCATCCCTACCATTGTGTCCTTGAGCAACACACTTAACCCCAAACTGCTCCAGGGGCGCTGTATTATGGCTGACCCTGCGCTCTGACCCCCTCCGAAGTGTGGTAACTTGAGAGGGGGTATGCAAAAAAAAAGGATTTCAATGTGCCCTGTGTAAAGTGACAAATATGGATAACTTAACTTCTGTGTTTCCAGTTTTTTTTAGAGACGAAAACAGACAAGGAAATTGGCAGCAACCTTTAAATAAAACACCAGTATTCTCCTGCAGTGATCATTGTCTAAGTTAATGCTTAGAGTCCGGTGAATAATGGTAAACAATGGTTACATCAGGATGGACTCAGGAGGCCAGCGGTACAGAAAAGTGCAATTCATATTATTACTATCAATAACTATAACTATAAGGCTGCCGTCCCCACAAGCACGTACAGGTTAGCATGCTTCGGCTACACTAACTCTTATGTGGGACAGCAGAGATATATACGAAACACCAAAGCAGTAGCATATAGTGAGTCTTCTGGTGCTAAATGTGATGCTACAAAAAGTTCTGACGTGACAATGACGTAATTCAGGCATTTTTTTTTTCATTCGTACAAAGAGAGGTGTGATTTTTTTTTTTTTTTTTTTTTTTTTTTTTTTTTGGGCAAGTGTTTATGTCTAGTTTGGAATGATGCAACATTTCTCCCAAAAAGTCAACACACAGATTATTATTAAAAATAATTCATATGAATAGCAGTACAGTATCATTAATTTTTTTTTGTTGTATAAAAAACATTCTCGAGTGCTAGGGAGTATGAACAGATGTGTGACTGACTACAAAACTATTTTCAAGCAGATAAGAGAAGAATGCGTATGTGTGAATAGTTGCCAATGTCGCCCTCAAGAGTAAAGAAGTGCAGCCGAACTGGCCCTGCATTCCAATTCCCATACTTCCCTACTATTTAGTATGCCAGAAAAAGATGTATGATGTCCCAATACATGCACGTCAATTGTAGTATGCTGAAAATACATACATGCCCCACTAACTCCAATAGCATTTTGGAGTATTCATCTTTATTCTTGAAATTTCTCGACATAATGAGAAAAAAATCTTCCTTATTTTTTTTCTCTCCTGTGGCCCTAAAACTCTTCTGTACTTTAGTATGTAGTGTAGTAAAAAGAAAAAAGTATGTGATTTGGAACGCAGGGTGTGATTAACTTGTCCAAAAGAATATCCGCCTGATTGTGGAAAAAATGCGTGTGCTCCTTTTTCATCAACTGGTCTCACTATATAAATCATAGACGGAGCCTCGGAGCTTAGAGTGACAAAGAAGACCAGTAGTTTTTTAATTATTTTCTCCAAAT
Organism: Ammodytes dubius; assembly: GCA_026122265.1. NCBI lineage: Eukaryota > Metazoa > Chordata > Actinopteri > Uranoscopiformes > Ammodytidae > Ammodytes > Ammodytes dubius. Next base: position 23,710,808 of record CM047520.1, on the reverse strand, counting down.
TATCAGTCACGACTCAAAGATAAAGACTTGATTCAATCCCAATTATGAGCCACTGAATCGCACTGGAGTGAATTAAAATGAATTGATCTCCGTGTCAGAAGTGGTAGAATTTGTGACAGTTGTTCTGATATTTTGTGTGAAATCACAGACATCTATTATAATCAGAGTTCTTTTGTAGACTGCGACATGGCAGGGATAATTTCATGCTTTTTTCATTATTATACTCTTTGGAATTACAGATAAAAGTATATATTATTAACAGGAAGGCAGAAAAACTATTGGAACTGAGTGAACGTTTTATTAAAATCTCGACCCTATTCCACTCAGATCTTCACTGCACTTCTGTTCTGAGGGCTTTGTGAACAACAGGTGTGATTGTGAAATTAAAAGGCTAGGTTGAATGACAAATCCTTTCATAAAGCCTTTCCCCTATACTAGCTTTGATTGCCTAGAACTCTTTAAGTGTCAATATCCCGAAGTATAAAGCACTCTATGCACAAAAGATTTGAAAATGGCAAATTTCATGGTGAGGTCCATTTATCTCAATGGGTTTTGTAACCTACTGCTACAGTCTAACACTCCTTTTACCACACATCAATAAAGGAAGACATTTCAGGCCATGTGCTGATTTGCGTTCCCTTATGCCTGTAGTTCAATAGATGATGGCAGCATGGAAATAATATGAAAACCTCTAGTTATTCCAATTTCAGAGTTTTATCCATCCAACATTTATCCGAAAACATTTTGGAGGCATATACATTAAGGCCTGATATATAGAGAAACTGATAATAGTTTATTTGCCGTCGTGTGCATTGCACAGCTAATATGTTTGGGAATCAGATGAGTTAAAGGAATACTTCACCCATACGGAACCGGCGTTCTATCATTATAAAATCGCTATTATAATATAACAAATGAGGTTTTTCTTCCCTCAGTCTTCCCTTGGCCCAGCTGTCCTGTTAATCCTAACCCTAAATTTGGCCAGTTGTGATGTCACTACTGGGCAAAATGTAGGGTTATAGACAGTGAGACCATAAAACACTCTTTCTGCCTTTTCTCAGGCTATAGGATGAACCGATTTCTAAAATGTTTGCACATTTATACTACATAGGATCTCAGAGTTCAATACACCTTCGTATTCCCACTGGTGAAGTAGGCCTTTAATAACAACAAAACCATTACCGTTTCAAATAGCCGAGGCAGCTAAAGATACATCTTAATGAAAGGATTTCAACCAGCGTCCCTGTGACCCAGACATGTAAACGTGACGTGATGAGTTTGACTAGACTAGAGAGTCCTTCCCAGCTGAAGACATCACCAGTGGCCTGTGGTTGATTCACCAATGCAGCGTTTTGATAGTATAAAATCTTGCATAAGCGTTACAGTAAGAAATGTATTAGTATGTTCACACTATACACATGCAGATCACATTTTTTTTTTTTTTAATATTTACAACAGTGAAAAAAATTATAGTTAAAAGATGCTCCGAGGAACTTTCAGCGTTTATTAATCATTTGGAAAAAAGCAGAAGTGTTTTTTTTTTTTAATCTATAGGCATTAAGAAAAACTATATGAAAATAGCATTCATTTCACTAAGGGTCTTGTTTGCTGTATCATGTGATATATGATCATCAGAGGAAAAATGAGAAATATTTAAAGTTCCTCGTAGCATCTTTTAAGAGTGAGTTTTGTGGGGATGTGGGCTATGTCAGATGTCCACTCCCTGCCCAGTGGATGTGTGTAAAGTCTCATTAGTGCCATTATCATTAATATTGCTTTAGATATAGAGACTGACAATCCTTAGACCATCTTTCTTAGTATAACCTATAACCTTCTTATCAGAGCACATTTGACACATTCAATTCTTACACCATTTTCACACAGTCAGTTTAGGAGCCTACTGTTACTGTTACCTCTTTATAGTGTTGATAACTGATGATTAAGGCAAGAAAATCCACACGCACAAGCAAAAAAAGCATTGCCCTATAAAAACAGCCATGCAATATCCATAATTCAATGACATGTAATTAGGCTACGCGACTCATCTCACACACTTCCTGTATTTATACGACTGTACATTTTACCTCGGTGGTAATTAAGACAGACTTTTCCTGAATAATATTTTTTTTTAAATATGTTTTAGTTGATGTATTTAAAATAGCTGCTACTTCTGTATTTGTACTCTTTTTTTAATTACAACGTGTCCTTGTTTAAAAGCGAGGGTTTAGTTTTGTGCTTTTCTTAGTCCAGACATCAAGCATTATGTGTCTGTTTGACTTCTTTGTGTAACCCTGTTGGAGGTATAGCTATAGCAGTCAATGGCAGAAAGAAAATGGTGGCATCTACATGGGATCCTTAGGACAATGATATGCCTTGATATGATAAAGATTACTATTGTTAGGTGTATGTTAGTATGTGAAGCATATGATTGCTGATTAACCTACAGGCCTTGTTAAGTCAAAAGGAGATAATTGAATATCCCCCCCAAAAAATACAGATTTTGTCCAAGGAAGTTATTTAAAAAAAGCTCCCTGACCCTGACTATTATCTCTCTCAAACTTAGACAAGCTTTTTGAGCTCCTTGCAGTAAACAAATCCAGAGTGTAAACTATTAGTTATTGGGATCTGAATGCCCTTGACTCGATGGGAAGTGTAAACCAAGTCGCAGAGCTTAGCTGAATTATATTTAAACTGAAATATACAGCCCGGAAAAAAAATTAAGAGACCACTCTGGATCTTTCTTAAATCTTCATCTCTACATTACTTATTAAAAATGCTCTAAATGACAATATTTTATTGTGAATTTGGTAGAAATGTTGTGGGTAGTTTATATTATAAAATCAAAATGTTCATTCTACTCAAACATATGCCTCTGAAAAATAAAAAAAGAGACACTGAACATTTGGAGTGGTTCTCTTAATTTTTTTCCGGAGCTGTATCTGTAAACATTGGACCTTTCTTGGGTCAATAGTTAAAGTGGATGGTGAGCTAGACACCTTTTGTGATACTATAACAACCAGGCACTGTCAATAATAGCAGTGGGTGGGTGGGGTGGGTTTGGATTAACGGAGCACTGGCAGCAAAAGCATGAATTCAAGAGGTATTGATATGACGTTAACCATCGACCAACACCTTTTTCACTTCATATTTCTCACGGAGGAGAGAGGAATCACATAATGGGCTAATATTGTTGGTTTGCTTTATATGGACCGTGCCACTCCTCTAGACTCACACACAACACACGCACGCACGCACACACACACACACACACACACACACACACACACACACACACACACACGCACACAGACCACACAGACACACACAGCACACACACACACACACAACACACACCACACGCACACACAACACACACACAGCACACACACACACACACGCACACACACACACAGCACACACACACAGGCACAGACACACACACAGACACACACACACGCACACACACGCACACACAACACACACTCAACACACATATCTCATTTCCTTGGGGCAGCATTGTTATTTATCCAACTTTCTCAATTTCATTTTGGCAAACAACTGGGCAACACTTATCAGAGCTCTGTCCAATGGTTGGAGGGTGGGGGGAGGGGGGGAGGGGCTGAAATGAAAATGATGAGGCTTTAAATCATGCACGTAATGTAACATATCTGTTCCCCAAATAGAACCCTGCACCATCTCTTTCATCACTGTTTCCTCGCCCTCTAAAATGTCTAAACAGAATCGCCCCTCCTGCCAAGAAAGAGACCCAAGAATCCAATTACTCCAATTCTCGGGAGCTTTTCCACAAGTCCCAGAAGTGTTTCGCAGTAGACAGTAGACAGAAGGCTATGACAAATTCACCGTGGAAACAATAACAACGTTTTTTTTTCGGGGGGGATAGGATAGCTGTCGTTATTGTGGGTTTCTTTTCTCTGCTTGCTTCCATCATTAGCGTGAGTGAGATGGACCTTTCACGTCTTCTTTTAGATGATGCCTTCTTCAAAATTTGGCAGATTTGATATGAAAGAAAGGACAATAACCGCCGGCACTCACAGAGGAGCGCTGCTTTTCAATCTACAGAGCTTGTCTCAGGTTGTAAAGCTGTTTGAGATTTTTAGAAAATGGAAACGTTGAGGTTTTTTTTCTCTCATGGACAGCTGGGGAATGAGTGCTGAGACAAGCACTCCTGTCTGAGAGGCGGAAAGCTTTCGTGTGTGTGTGTGTGTGGTGTGTGTGTGTGTGTGTGTGTGTGTGTGTGTGTGTGTGTGTGTGCGTGTGTGTGTGTGTGTGTGTGTGTGTGTGTGTGTGTGTGCGTGTGTGTGCGTGTGTGTGGGCTGAAATGCAATCATTGCAGTGTTAGTCGGAGGCGGTGAGAGCAGAAAGTGCTGTTCCAGGCTGCACAATGAGACCCGCCTCAGTGCAGAAGTAGCTCTTTGTTGCTCTTGTTGTTGTTGTTGTTAGTAAAGCCTTGGTGGTCTTATAGAAAATAATGTCTTGATTCCTTGGAGCAATGTACCGAGTCTACCTGTCAAAAACTATCGTCATTTTTATGAGCTAAAATCATTTGATCCCATTTGTTTTTTTTTTTCGATAAGTGCCGAGAGTGTTTTTTGCCCTTTTTTTTAACTTTTCAAATCATCAAAACTTCTGTCTGAGCCCTTTTTCTTCTCTGGCCCATAGAAGCTCGCATGCAGTCAGTCTACTGCACTAACATCAGCATTGAGATCTGAACTACGATATCTACTTTAATGTGTCATGTTTTTAAATGCATGCGTTTTTTTCCATATGCGCGGACTTGTTTTTGTTTTTCTGTTGATATGCCTTGGCGTTTGCTTTCTCTTTTTTGCATTAGTTTTTAGTGCAATTCAATTTAATTTAGCGGAAAAAACTACAATTTCTATCATTTTCTTCTAAAGGCTAAAAAACTGAGATCTGGATCCAAGCTTGAATCATTTTGTCCGTGCTGTTGTATTTTCCAGTGATGGAAGGAGGAACTTAGCGGTGTTTAGATATGGTTTTGGGTTGGTTGGTTTCCCTGGAGACACTGGTGGTTAGTTGATGCCATGACTGAATAATAAGGACCACAATCAGGAAATAGAAACGCACCATCAGACACTAGTGCATCTTTCTCAGGTGCTCTGAAGTGGCGACTCTGCCTTCTGCTGCCCGGCTTCTCCGTTTTCCACCGCTGCCTCTGTCTTGGCCGTATCCAGGCCAGCAGCGTCGCCCCTAGTGGTCGCTTCCGGCATTACAGTGCCGCACAACAAACTGCCATCATCCGGAGTGCCAGCCGCTGCGCTGTGTGAGTGGTGGTGGTTTGACACCGGGCTGCTCACACCACTCAGAGCCGAGTCGGGGGTCCGGCAGGCTGTGTGGTCGTCCAGGTGGGTTGCCATGGTGGTGGCCTCGGAGGAGTGTTGTAGGCCTACGTCCTCGGTTACGGCTGTCGGGGAGACGGCGTTGAGCAGAGGCTTGTGTGACGCGTCGTAGGTCGTCATGGCGTCCGTGTCGCTGTCCAACGGGAGGCCGGAAGACGTGAACTCCACGCCAGAGTCAGACATCTCCAGGAAGTTGTCCGAGCTGAGAGCCTGGTAGCGGCCCGGCTTAGACACCTCTAGGCCCTGGGGGAGAAAGCAAGGCAAGTTTATTTATATAGCACAATTCAGACACAAGGCCACTCAAAGTGCTTTACAGGGGCAAGATTAGAATACATAAAACACATTATAAAACATTTAAAAGCGAATAAAAGAAGCAAATAAAATAAAAATTGAATTGAGAAGAGAGGAGGAGAGGAGAGGGAATAAGGCGTTTTATTTATGGCAAGACAAGTCTGTTTATTGTCACATTTTTCCCTTTGTCATGGGTATACTATACGTTCAACCAGGAACAACAGCTGGCGTAGTAAAAAAACAGTACCGCTTTTGTCCAAAGGGGGAGGCAAGAATGAACACAAACTGAAGTTCCTCAGAGCACCTTTAAAAAATTAAAAAATAAAGGTAAAAGTGCTGTTGTTATGTGTAGCCTACTGTACATGTGCAATATATGGGACCAGTGCGTGATAGGAAGAACATACTAAGACAAAAGGTAAGTCCAAGAATAAGACAGGTAGTGATGAGGTGTGCAGAAAAGAGAGAGAAAGAAGAGAGAGAGAGAGGAGAGAGAGAGAGAGAGAGAGAGAGAGAGAGAGAGATGGGACAAGTGCAAAACGTATTCCCCCAACAGAGGAAAGGGGAGATGGGGGGGAGAGAGGTAAGGAAACGGGAAGTGGTAAGAATGTAGGTCAGTGAAAAAGCCAACATGAATAATTGATGTACATGATTCGAGGACCTTATTTATAGATTTACCTTTCGACTACCGTGCGGCCACAACGACTCATTCCACTTGTTAGACGTTCAATAATGTGCAGGAATGGACTTGGATTTGAATTATAGATACAGACTTTCAAATGTACTACACCTTCCCTTATCTATTAAATATAGAGACAACATTTTAATATTTAGGTAGAGTGGTTTACAACAAGAGGACATAATCGGACCAGGTCATATATTACAGTAGCATGTAGCTTACCTTTTAAATGGTAAATGGTAAATGGACTTGACTTATATAGCGCTTTTCTAGCCGATTTTCTCAGCCCCGAAGCGCTTTACATATCTTACCACATTCACCCATTCATACACACACTCATACACCGATGGCAGTAGTCCTGCAGTTGAATATTTATATATATTAATATTAATTTGTCTTGATATATAACTTGTTTAAACACTACAGCATTTCAAAAATGTGTACTTAGTCCTTGCTTCACAATGAAATAAGGTCGTTTTTGCATTAAACAATGGTGATACAGCCCTGGGAAAATAATTAAGGGGGGTCAACTCCAAAAGATCATTGTCTATGGTTTGACTTTTTCTTTACAGAGCTATATGTAGACAAGGCATTGAAAAGAAGAACATTTCAACCAAATTGAGCGCAATTAAAACCTAAATGCTTAAATTCTTTGAAAATGTAATTTATTTAACCTTTATTTTTCCAGATAAAACATTAAGATCAGTTTCTTATTTACAATATTGATCTGGTCCAAGAGGCCCCACCAGGAGTAAAGGCACAAATAACAAATACCAAACAGACAAGCATGACTCACATTAGACAAATATATAACGGATACACAAATGTACAAAAATAAATAAATAAATAGGAAACACAAATGCACTAAAACTAGTCAGGGGACTAAAGGTGTAAAGGTCTGGTCAGGGTGTAATAAGAGACAACATAAAAATTAAAGGGATGAATGCGTATGTGTGTGTGCGTGCGTAATCAACAAATCCGGTGGGTGAAACGACGGTAGTTTCATTCTGATCCTCAACAGACAACAACTCAAGATAGAAATAACTCAAAGAACTTCCTGAACTTTAACCACTTTACTGTCTTTGCCCTTGTCTTTATTTCAGTTTCTCTTAAACCTTAATCTCCCCCGCTCCCCTCTCCTGAGTCTCAGTGTGCGAGGGTTGATTGCTTTTTAATTACACTTGGCATTGCGGTGGCGTTATATACAGCAGGTTGTTTCTGCCAAGCAATCTAATAAAACCCCTATGGTGGTGGGTTAATGATTGCTCTGTTTTTAAAAATCTGTGTTTGTGGTTGACGCTTTACTTTGAAGGGGAAACTCCCCTGACAGTGCAAAGGTGTTTTGTAATCAGGTTTCTAGACATGGCTCAGCTTCTTGTCTGCCTGTATTTGTTCTAACTATCTCTTAAATGTAATTTCTAATGTCTAATCTTGATGTATTTAATGCCCCGGGCCCTGTAAAGCACTTTGAATGGCCTTGTGTCTGAATTGTGCTATAGACAACACTATTCGCACTTTACTTAGTATTACCATGTGATCACCTGGTCAATGATCAAATTCCTTCGTGATTTTCTCTACTTATGACATCTGTTGCAGCATGTCCGTCCTGGGAGAGGGATCCCTTACTCTGTCGACTCTCCCTGAGATTTCTTCAATTTTCTTATTCCCGGTAAAGGGTTTTTACTGGGAGTTTTTTCTCAGCCGAGCTAAGGGTGTAAGGGCAGGGTGTCATATTGTATCATATTGTATCATATATCATATTGTATGAAATGTGAAGCCCACTGAGACAAATGTATTTGTGATTTTGGGCTATACAAATAAAACTGATTTGATTTGATTTAGAAATAAACTTCCCTTGCTTTGTGTTCTGCTTGTCAAGATCAATACTGTACATGAGGTATTGCTGCTGCGCTGATTCTTATATCTCAAAATCGCATCAAAAAAGTAACGCCATCTAAAAACATGTGCATGTGTATCACTTCTTCAGTTGACCTATGAGCCTGATTTCCACTTGAATTTGATGACCTTTTATGATCTGCGTATGAGAAAATCTATTTTAAGTTTAGCTGCTTTTCCGAAATTGTGTTCAAAACCAGTGGAATTTTGATTTGAACAAATTATATTTTTTAAATCACAAATTTGTGGCATGTTGTTTATGATGTATTTTTCTATGTGTGAAAAAAACAACATAAAAAAAACAATAACATTTGCCCAGTTTCACTTAAAATAAAGTTTTTCGTTCCTTCTGTACTGACCGTTCAAATGAGATATTCAGCCTCGAGCCGCGGAAACATATGGATGAAAAAGCGTCATAACTTCCATATAAATTTGGGAGATTTGATGAAAATGTGAAAATCATCATCATCATCATCAACCTTTATTCAAAAATTGCTAAGAAACAATGTCTTATTTAAGCAATGGCCTGGTAGGAGGTGAATGACCTCCTGGGGGGAAAGGGGAGAGGGAGAGAACAAGACAACACTGTATATATAGCCAGTAAAATCACACATAGACAACAATAACATATTCAACATAGCAACAGAAGTTAGACAAACGAAAATAAAGCACTGGTAACGTTAGTGGAATATATATGCGACGAAATGTCTTTGGCACTGACCTTGATGGTGACCTCT
>CM047520.1:23526830-23699330 GCA_026122265.1 Ammodytes dubius | reverse complement strand
ACGGGAAGTGTCTCAATATCATATCACATGTCAGTCTACTGCTTTGCATCACTTGAAATCTAGAAAACAAACACATTACATCAACAAATGCACAAAAAACTAGACAAACACAGACACACACACACACACACACACACACACAAACAAGGACAGCAGACCCGCAGAGGTTATAGTTCTCTTGAAAATAGCTAAGAATAAATCTGTAAAACTGTCATGGATGGTTTGATAAAAACCTATTCATGCAGGTTAAACTCTACTGTCCTTTTTTAAAGACATTCACCACACAATAAATTTATGCCACAGATACCCACACCTACACATCACGTTTTTAGCTTGTGGTTCAGCCCACACAATAAAACCAAAGTTAAAAAAATTATAATAATAATAATAATAATGGTGGGCATCTGTGTACGCTTAGCTGGAAATTAAACACAGCAGTGAAGCCGCATCAGTTATCATAACTCAATTGTTTATGAGTAACTGCAGTGCAGATCTGAGCAGGTTAAGAGGGAGAGAGAGAGGGAGGGAGGGAGAGAGAAGGAGAGAGGGAGGGAGGGAGGGAGAGAGAGAGGGAGAGAGGAGAGAGTGGGGGGGAGAGAAAGGGGAGAGGGAGGTGAGGGAGAGAGAGAGAAAGGGGAGAGGGAGGTGAGGGAGAGGAGAGTGGGGGGGAGAAGTGGGAGAGAGGGAGGTGAGGGAGAGAGAGAGGGGGGAGAAGGGGGAGAGAGGGAGAGAGGAGGGAGGAGAGAGAGAGAGAAAAGGGGGAGAGAGGAGGGAGAGAGAGAGAGGGAGATAGAGAGAGAGAGAGTCACAAACCTTAGCGAGAAAAAAATCACAACAAAGTGTGATATTTTTTTCTAATGGTATTGCTCAGCTGCAGTTAGACACACTAATATTATAAACATTTCAGCGGGTCATTTAGTCTTTATATTCAAGTATAAAACTTTTAGTTTTCTGAAAGCAAGCCAAAAAGACCCGGCATCCTTTCTCTTGTTTCACAAACTGGAATGGTGCCAAGTTAGAAAAGAGCTGCTGAGATTTTCACTTGTTTTAAGAAACACGAGATGTTTAAGTGTAAAATATTGGATCAAATTGCTTGTTAAAAAAATGCAATTTTTTTTTGTTGCACTGTGCAGCACCCCAACCTGGGTCAAAACTGTATGTTGAATCCTGTAAGACATGATGATGATTATCTCAGTGAATATTGAGGATCACAGGAAGACAGCTTGACCCCAAGTCGTGGTGCCAGATCCACTTAAAGTAATTAATCACATTTTTGTCAAATTAGGTCTTCGATCAACTTCTGCTTGTCTATTAATATTGACAGCAGTGTGCAGGTTGTATTTAGTGTGCTGGCGCTCAATTCACCTGAATGGACTTTCCTTTTTTTTTACACATACAGTATATACAGCTCTGAAAAGAAATAAGAGACCACTCCAAATGTTCAGTCTCTCTCGTTTTACTCTTTAGAGGCATATGTTTGAGTAGAATGAACATTTTGGTTTTATAATATAAACTACTGACAACATTTCTACCAAATTCACAATAAAAATATTGTCATTAAGAGCAATTAAGTTCTATTAAGTTAGATTGAAGAAAAATCCAGACTGGTCTCTCAATTTTTTCCGGAGCTGTATATATATCTATATATATATATATATATGAGTAACAATCTATAAAATATTGAACACGCATTTCTGAAACTGTCACAGCAAGTTGATCAAGGAATGTATTTGCCAAAAAAAAAAAGGTTGAACACTTCTTTAGACATCAAATATGAAGAGAAAGGAAGAGAAGAGAAGAGAAGAGAAGAGAAGAGAAGAGAAGAGAAGAGAAGAGAAGAGAAGAGAAGAGAAGAGAAGAGAAGAGAAGAGAAGAGAAGAGAAGAGAAGAGAAGAGAAAGAAGAAGAGAAGAGAAGAGAAGTAGAAATAAAAGAATATTCCAGAACACAAATCTCTCACCAAGAAGAGGTTCCGTTTGAGGTTCCTTTAAAAAAATAAAGAGGGAGAGAAATGCAACGCACAGGCAACAGCGTTACTGGGCGACTGACTGATCATTGACATCCAGCCCGCGACCATATAAGGCCTCAGTAACACATATTATATTCACTCAAAACAACAACAGGACGCACATAACACACAAACCATGTGACAACTGGACAAACATTTAGCATTTATAGATTCAGATACCTTATATTCCTGAGATTCTTACACATCGTTAGCCTCGTAGCATAATTGCCAAAATCGTATTTACTCTACTCTACTTTTACTCTATATCTACTCTATTCTACATCTACTCTACTCTACATCTACTTTTCGTTAGCCTAATAGCATAATTGCCTAAGTCATATTTTAAGGGTTATAGAGTCGGGTAAAGTAGATGTAGAGTAGAGTAGATGTAGGGTAAAAGTAGAGTAGAGCAAATATGATTAAGCCAATTATGCTATGAGGCTAACGATATAAAAATAAATACAAACCACACATGCTAGCTGAAGGGGGGGGGGGGGGGGTGTAAAGCGACATCAGAATTATAAATGTTTAAGAGTTAATGTTGTAGCGTCTCTGGAAATATGTTATCCAGGATTGATGGATTTGAACTGGGTGAAAATGCATATTCAATATGTTAATTGTTAAACATTTGTCAGTTTCGTACAATTGCAAGTTAGAATCTGAACACCTTAAAGGAATACTTCACCCATACGTAACCGGCGTTCTATCATTATTAAATCGCTATTATAATATAATGAATGAGGCTTTTCTTCCCTCAGTCTTCCCTTGGCCCAGCTGTCCTGTTAATCCTAACCCTACATTTTCCCATGTGTGATGTCACACATGGGAAAATGTAGGGTTAGACAGTGAGACTATAAAACACTCTTTCTACCTTTTCTCAGGCTAGGATGAACCGATTTCTAAAATGTTTGAACATTTATACTACATAGGATCTCAGAGTTCAATACACCTTCATATTTCCACCGGTGAAGTAGGTCTTTAAGCTCTTTACAATGAGAGAGTTGTAACCTTCAAATTATCTCAACATTTAGTCCATCAAACACTTTGTAAAGCACAAACATTGATAAGTTAATTTGCAAAACAAGTTCTATAGTTTTTAGAAGCAGAACTACATACATTTGGATTTTCTTTTATACGATTCTTTTTATTTACCAGCTAGTGGGTCTTCTTATAATGTGATTCATTTTTCTGTGTATGTTTGTGGTTCTTGGTGTATGTGTGTGTGTGTGTGTGTGTGTGTGTGTGTGTGTGTGTGTGTGTGTGTGTGTGTGGTGTGGTGTGTGTGTGTGGGTGTGCGTGTGCGTGCGTGTGTGTGTGTGTTGGTGGGGTGTGTGTGTGTGTGTGTTGTGTGTTGTGCGTGTGCGTGGGTGCGCGTGCGCGTGTGCGTGTGGGTGTGCGTGTGCGTGTGTGTGTGTGTGTGCGTGTGTGTGTGTGTGTGTGTTTGCGATGGCTTTTTTTTTAATTGGTCCATAAATAACGTTGGTTAACAAATCCCCATGTGAGAGTCTGGAGAGTTGTGGCGACAGAAGGGTTAACTGTCCACTCCTTTAAACTATCCAGTAAGTCAGTTCATTAGCCTGAAGCAGTCGGAGCCAATTATAAAACCATCAGCGGAATTGAGTTTGCTCTTTTTATGTTCCTATAGGCTCAGCAGAACCTTTAAGAGCACCTTTTAAGTTCTTAATTGAATAGTTTTACTTTGAAAATCCACATTTTATCAGAATGAGTATCATGGCAATGACAGTTTAAAAAAAATCATTGATTCCTAGCCAGAATTTGAATAAATCACAAGCAAATTACGCTTTAAATATTTTTTTAAGGGGTTTCTTTAATATGACAATACAGCTCCGGAAAAAAAATAAGAAACCATTCCAAATGTTCAGTGTCTCTCGTTTCACTATTTATAGGCATATGTTTGATAAGAATGAACATTCTGGTTTTATAATATAAACTACTGACAACATTTATACCAAATTCCAATACATTTTTTGTCATTAAGAGCATTTTCAATAAGTCCTATAGAGATGGAGATTTAAGAAAAGTCTTCAGACTGGTCTCTTATTTTTTTCCAGAGCTGTAATTCCTTGTGTTCAATGACATTAGTATCACTGTTTAGTGACTGATCCTATTCAGTGTGATTTACAGTAACCTCAGCTGTATTGGTAATCCAAACTATTCAGATAACCGAGGGACACCTAAAAATGACTTGCCCTGCGTTCCAATTCACATACTATTTCTCTTTACTACACTACATACTAAAGTACAGAAGAGTTTTAGGGCCACAGACAGGAGAGAAAAACAAATCAGATAAGGAAGTTTTTTCTTTCATTATGTCGAGAAATGTCAAGAATAAAGACGAATACTCCAAAATGCTATTGGAGTTAGTGGGGCATATGTGTGTTTTCAGCATACTACTATTGACGTGCATGTATTGGGACATCCTAAATATTTTTCTGGCATACTAGATAGTAGGGAAGTATGGGGATTGGAACGCAGGGATGTTCTAGAGTGTTCCAGTTCAACAGGGAGAAACCAACAGAAACATTATGTATCAATTTGTGTTCTTCCCTGTAGGGGGCAGAAGGCGACCAGCTGCCCATCCTGACACACACTGCAGGAAATACCTTTTCCAGCCAACACACACACACACACACACACACACACACACACACACACACACACACACACACACACACACACACACACTTATCTCTAATCACATCACAAGCACGACTAATTTTGCCTACAGCCGCACCTTTCCACGAGAGCTTTTTCTTCCTCCTATCACTGTGGCCCAATTATATTATTGGCTATAATATAAAATATTCCTCAAATGCAAAGACAGTCGGAGTAGACAGAAGCTCATGGGGATCTTGATAAACTAAACTAAACTAAACTAAACTAAACTAAACTAAACTAAACTAAACTGAGAGTGAGTGACTGTGGGTGTTACCTGTCTGAAGTCGTCTCCGTCCTTCTTGCCGGCGTGCTGAGCGATGCGCGACAGTTTCATGTTCTTCTCTTTCCTCATGTGAATGTTGTAGAGACAGGACAGCAGACACACCAGCAGCATGAAGGCCACCAGACACAGCATGGACAGGATGGCCAGGGTCAGAGGGTGCAGCCTATAGCCTAGAGCAACAAGACAAGTTTATTTATTTTTATTTTTTATTTTTTTTAAAGATATTTTTTGGGCATTTTTATGCTTTATTGATAGTGCAGAGAGACAGAGGTGAAATGGGGCAGAGAGGGGAGTGACATGCAGAGAACGACTGCGGGCTGGAATCAAACCCGGGTCCACTGCTGGACGAGACCCATGGGGGGGGGGACGCCTTACCAACTGAGCTAAAGGCGCCCCCCGGCAAGTTTATTTCTATAGCACAATTCAGACACAAGGCCATACAAAGTGGTTCACAGGGGCAAGATTAAAATACATAATACACGTTAAAAAAGCGAATTAATAGAAATAAAAAACATTTAAAAGCGAATGAATAGAAATAGAACATTCAAATACAATAAAAATTACAGGTTAAACAAAGAACAACCACACAGGGAAAATACTAAGTCCTCTGTTTTACATAAAGTGCTCCATCTCTTCCATGCATACTGTATAGAGAAATTGTCGCAAATTCAAAACTCCGCTGATTTTTCCACATCAAAGGGAAGTAAAAGTTAAATAAAGCCTCTAGTGGCCCGAGGCTACATTAGCGGCTAATAGAATAACAAGCTTGAATTTCAATCCGAACTGTAGTCAAATCGCATTATGTTGTAATGTAGGCGGCAGGCTTAGACATCGGAGAAGAATGTGTTGAATAAACAATACGATATCTCTGGTTCTGCTGCAGCCATTCGGATAACACTGTTTATCACAAGTCATTCATGAGTGCAATGATAATTCAGTTCTTTTGAGATGTTTTATTGATCTCTGTTCACGGACAGACACCGATGATTTGCATGAGAAAGGCTCCGACATGTTGCACATAACAGGGTGTGCCAGCCTCCTGGTGAATACACTGGATTTCATGTTTACATTTGCGCCACTCTAAATGGCACGACTACATTATGCTAATGTAAAATCTCTAAAATAAACACAATCTACAACTGATTAGAGGGTTATCGTTTAGATTATTTAACATAATAAATCACTATTCATTCAGTTCAGTAGTTGCTTGTTTGTATAGACTTGCAGTTGCAAGGCGCCGCCCTCCTTGACCCATACCAGAAAAAATATATATATAATAATGATAATAATAATTATGAAAATATAAAAAAATATATATTTATAATCATAATTTATGATTTCAATACAGTTTTTACCTGCATCTAAGTCTGAATATCATTGTTCAATCAGCGTCTGTGTTCTGATGTTGCTATATAGTGGTTATGCCAGATGAATAGGAAAAACAAACTGTTTAATGCAATATGATATTGTCATATTAGCTATCTGATTTAGGTTAATTTGCCCATATAATGGGTCATTTTAGCCGTCATGGCAACAATTGCCCCCCCTGAGATTATTGTCAGGAGCCGCCACTGTAACACCAGGTAGTTGCTAATCAGTAGACTCCAGTTGAATGCAAGGTGCTGTTGAAGTTATAATAATAATAATAATTATTATAAAGTTATTGAGCTGTGGAAAAGGGGTAGGATCCAATAAGTTTATACTTCTTCCTACTCCTTTTCAGGCATATCAATTCAATATGTTATTTGTTTATTTTTTGTTTATTTTTTGTTTATTTTTATTTGTGAAATCATTTGAACATATTTTTTTTATTGTATTTTCATGCTTTTAATTTTTTCTTTTTTTGATATGTCTGAAATAAAACTGAATCAATCAAAACTGAATCAATCAATCATGTTGGAAAGTCAACGCTAAAATAAACTAACCTTCTACTTCTATGTGGACATCAGCCACGAGGAACCCATCCAGGTCTGTGACTCTGAAGACCCCGGCGTCCGCCTCATGCACCTTCTTCAGGCTGAGCTCGGCCCCCCCCACGGTGAGCCGTCCCTCCAGCAGAGGGTCCAGGGGGGTCACCACCGTCCCCTTCTCCACCACTGCCCGCTCCCCACTGCCCGACTTGGGCCTGAACACAACGTTAAGCTGGGAGTGGTGCAGGTACAGTTTCATCTTCAGGTGGCCTCCGTAGGGGACGCGCTTGAAGTCCTGGTGATCTGTGGAGGATTAAAAGGGGGGAGAGGGGGGGGAGGAGGGGGGGAGGGGGTGTAAACAGATCGACAGAGTATATAAATAGCTCGCCTATGCCTAGCAACCTGTATATGCTAATGTATTGTAGACACATTTGTTTGTGTTTCATGTAGTGTAAGCTTTTTGAATAGTAGACAGGGAGAGGTTAGAGTAGGAGTGAGACCGACACACACACACACACACACACACACACACACACACACACACACACACACACACACACACACACACACACACACCACACACACGCACACACACACACACACACTAACATGACATACTACCCCATTGTGTCCTGGGAGCATAGATACGCTCCCCAAAGATCTCCCCTCACTCCCCTCGCTTTTCATATTTTTAATTCGTCTATATGTTGTGAGTGTATTATTGTGAGTGAACATGTAACTTGTTGCTGCCTCTTGGCCAGGACTCCCTTGAAAAAGAGGTTTTTAATCTCAATGGGACTTTCCTGGTTAAATAAAGGTTAAATAAATAAATAAATAAATAAAATAAAAAACTCACCCCTGACATTGAGACAGTTCCTCCTCCTGACTTTGCCCTCTCGGTCCAGGACGGTGAAGCTTCCCTCGTCCCCCATGCGGACCGAGTGGAGCTTGACCTCGCGCGGAGAGACACTGAGCCGCCCCACGTACTCCTCCGCCGACACCGCGCTCTGGTTCCATAGAACCACCGCCGGAGGCTCCACGGCATTCTGTTCCGGAGTGTGACCATGCTGGACCAGACCGTGCCTGGAGCGGGGCGGGGTAGGTAGGTAGGTAGGTAGGTAGGTAGGTAGGTAGGTAGGTGGGTGGGTGGGTGGATGGATGGATGGATGGATGGATGGATGGATAGATGGATAGATGGATAGATGGATAGATGGATAGATAGATGATGAATACTTTATTGATCCCGAAGGAAATTCAGACATTCAGTAGCAAAAACGATAACAACCCCCCCCCCCCAAACACACACACACACACACACACACACACACACACACACACACACACACACAGACCCTTCCACTATGATGTAACAACAGAATCTTTTTTTACCTAAACTCCAGGGTGATGGGGCAACAACATAATCTTTTTTTAAATGTTTCCTGTCCCAGTTTACCTGAACTCCAGGGTGATGGGGCCTTCCACGTGGGTCAGGTGGATCTTGTAAGGGTCTCCGTACTTCACCCCTTCCTCCAGAGCGCAGTCTGATCAACAATAACATGTTACTATCTCATATCAAATACTTATCTCATCTTATCTTACTTGATCCTTTTGTACTTATTGCACCAAAGGTCGGAGAGAAGCGCATATTTAGGCAAGGCAAGGCAAGTTTATTTCTATAGCACAATTCAGACACAAGGCCACTCAAAGTGCTTTACAGGGGCAAGATTAAAATACATGATACACATTAGAAAAGCGAATGAATATAAATAAAAGATAAGAGTAAAGCGGTAGCAGCTTACCCCTGACAACGAGGATGAGGTGCTCTGCTGTGTTTGGGTGGTTTGAGTCCCTGATCTCATACACTCCCTCGTCCTCCTCCTGGACGTCCTCTAGCACCAGGTGTCCCAGGCTGTTAAAGACGGCCCGCGAACTGACCAGCTTCCCCTCTCTGAGTAGCACCACCTCAGAGGAACTGTTGGTGGTCCGCGGTTTAAACACAACCTCACCGGTGTCCCCGGGCGGGACATCTATGTGAACGTCCTCCCCAAAGAAGGCTGTCCTGTGTTCCTCCTCAACCGCTAGGAGAAATATAGTATAGATAGTCTTATTAGATAAAACAGAAACACATCAATTTATTGTGTACTTTTTGGGCCCAGAGTTGAACCTCATCACAACATCACTGTATTTTTCGTATATATACATATAATCTGTAAATTCTCCCAGCCGTGCATTGTGCAATCCAAACCAGCATGCTAGCTTACCTTTCAGAGATGCTGACACAACTGTGAAAGAAAAAGTAAAGAGTGAGATATATATTTTTTTTTTCAAGACTTTATTTTTAGTTGCCTGCTGATTTGAACAAAGCGCTCTAAATAAGTGTATTTGTTCATATTGAAAATGCCCAAAAAATATGAAAATGTTCCAAATGTAAAATCCTCACATAATGACTAATAATAAAATAAAATAAAATAAAATAAAATAAAATAAAATAAAATAAAATAAAATAAAATAAAATAAAATAAAATAAAATAAAATAAAATAAAATAAAATAAAATAAAATAAAATAAAATAAAATAAAATAAAACAGAAAATAAAAAATTTATTAAATTTATTAAAAACATAAAAATAAAAAAGCAAAGGAAATAACCGGATCACAAATAGATACATAGTTCGCAAAATAACTTAGAACAAAAAAAAAATAACTTCCATTGGAGTGGTTTATATAGAATGTATGTTAATCATTCAATCATAACAAATTCAGTTTTCCGGAAACCCAGCCGGAATGTTTCAGCCATTCATTTATCCAAACCCTCTCCCAAGTGTCTCGTAACGTTTGCTCTTACCAGTGCAGAACCAGGCGCCTAGCAGGGCAGCGCTGATCACTCTCATCTTGAAGAGTCTGTCTCTGGAACTAAAGAAACACACACACAATACACAACTGATTAAACAAAACAAAAAGCTGATTAAAGCATTATCATGGCTCTTTAAGGATAATTTTTTTCTTTCTTAAAAAAAATCGAATTACATTTTTTTTTCACCGTCTGTGTAACGTTCATTGACCAACGTAAAAACTAAACATAGCACTAAACAAACAAACAGAAGGCAAAATAATAAATTAGACTATGTTCACACCAAAAGCATAGGCTACAGTAGCCTAGCCTATAAAATAAACTCAAATTTAGGCTACTAGACATTTGCATTTAATTTACAGACCTTGTTGCCTCTTGGACTGGTGCTATGTTTTTATATTTCTTTCCACTTAGTTACTCCTTCCCCGTAGGTTCCTTTTTAAACATCAATATGCTGTTAATGACCATGGAGGTATTATTTAAAGTGTAACTTAAAGTTAACCCTTTTACTTGTTTTTGAGATAGAAGCTGAATTAAATAACTATGTATTTATACAGATATATGCTGGTGTTAATATTGAAAATAAATTGCAATATGTTAAATATCCGGAATTTATGACATTTTTTGTATTGTAAATTATTTTAGAGCTTTACTAAGACTTGAAAAAAACTTTTACCTTCGGGTTCGAAAAATGACGTACATTAAGGGCATTCCTACTTCCGTTTCAACAGATTACAAAATAAAATCACAATAAAAAAGCACAATTTTTTTTTACACAAAACAAAACTGTATATTGTGGTAATTTACAAATAGGCCTTTTATAGTATATTAGATTTCACATCAAGATAGGATCATTGTATGTGTCAAAAGAATGCTGTCTTCAAAAAAATCTCTGATTCAAGGCGAAGATGTGTTGGTAATTTGGGTTCAGTGTTTAATTAATAAAAGACAACATCTGTGCAGAGTAGAGGCATGCCAACAACCCCCCCCCCCACCCCCCCCCCACTCCTGCTCTGCACAACCCCCGCTACACAAAATAGCACAAAATAAGCTTTTTCTAAATGACAGGAGCGAGAGCACAGCCAACAGTCCTTGACAAGAAAATCAATACTTCCCTAAAAGAAAAATACACTTCCAATCCGAGTTTGAAAGAAACATAGACAACATTTTAAAAGCATAGAGAGAGAAGTGTTAAGAGCAGCTCTCACACTGCAGCCCGCGTGAGGAGTAGTCAATGGGCTCTCTTCTCTCTTCTCACGACACACAACCACAAAAACCGTAAAGAGACGGAAGTAAGAGAGAGGGGGTGAGATCATGTACTGGAGCCAGCTGGCACCAGAAGACTCCTTCTTCAGCCACAGTCACGACTAATGCACTGCTGGACATGGACTAAGCAGTAGCAGCTCAGTCATTAAGGTGGGATAATTAGATGGATGGCTAGTGGGAGGGACACAGGAGACAAACAGCTGAGAAAGAGAAAGGGAGTCGAATGGACAACAGAATTACTAACAACAACTCTTCCTCAAGGCTTCCTCTATGCTCATTTCCAAGCCTGGTCAAGTAGCAGCTCTGTAACAAGACAAAGAAAATACCACTACTTTATTTCCCAAATACAGCAACAGGCCCCTCAACACAATTATACTTATTGGTATGTATTGTACTTGTTCTTTCTGTTTTATATTTTTTAAAGAGAAGATACTTTTTGCAAACCTCTGTTGCGCCAAAACTAAAAAGGACACTGACTGTTCTGATGTTTTCAAGTACAGTATGTCTTAATATATTACTCATGTGTGGACTGTATCTTCCAATGTTATGATCTCTTATTGAATTTGGCTCTTTGTGTTTCCACTTACCACAGTGGAGAAATATACTGTCTACTGGAAACCACATATACTGTAGGTTTGTCGCCAGGATTTTAAAAAAATAAATAAAAATACATTCATTTTTTTTTAATTGATTTTTTAACATGACTGCCAGGACAAATAAACAAACTAAATGTGTCTAAATCAGACTGCTGAAGCCTCATATTGATTTCAGCATTTGAGCATTTTTAATGGAACAAGGACTATAGATTTAAACCCCTATCTCCAACAGCGGACTCAAGTTGGAAAGGATTCATTTCAAATGAAGGTGAAGGATTGCGGCCACCATAACTAGTTTGATGTAGGCCTACATGAGGGGCTGTGGGGATTGTATGGTAGACACTGTAGATTGAAAAAATAACTGCAGATACGGCATTCACATCAAGACTTGCACTGTCAAAGTTAAGTTATCTTTATTATTCAATTTACACAGGGCACATTGAAATTCATCTTTTCGCATCTCCCCTCTCAAGTTACCACACTCCAGAGGGGGTCAGAGCACAGGGTCAGCCATAGTAACAGCGCCCCTGGAGCAGTTTTGGGGTTAAGTGTCTTGCTCAAGGACACAATGGTAGAGATGGTGGAGCACTGTAGACGTAATACCAGTCACCAGTTTTACTACTAACACCCTCCTGTCCAGTGCCGGGGATCCAACCAGAGACCTCATGGTTACTAGTCGGCCCCTCTTTCCTCTAGGACATCCTGCCATTACCATTCTGTTCCAACAATTAGGCCTACTACAACTACAGTATATCCAGTCATTTCTAACCTCACCGCAGTCTCAACAACAAGCTCCCTAATGGGGCGGTTGACTTAAAAAAAAAAAAACCTGTTAAGTAAAGTGGTGGTGGACAGCAACAGTCATGTGCTAAAGGCGTGACTGAGCAACGCACCCTTTCTATGACTAGACTTAATAGATAGAATAGTAGACTTAATATATATACCTCCTATATAGACCTAAACAACACAGAAAAGATGAACAATATACTGTTCTGTTATTAAACACTGTCCCTTAAATGAATGTCACCTCCAGTTTGATGATATGTGCTTTATTGCACAATTTAGCCTTCAAACATCTAAAATAAGCAGGTTTCAGGGTTCTGTACCAAAAAGTGATTCATGAGTTATTGTCCTGTCCCTATCCGGAATAATGGAACAGAGCGAATAACTGCATGGGTTGTTAGACTCTCCAAGAAGGAACAATAAAAATCCATTGAATTTCTGCCAGCAATCTTTCTTATGATGGATTATTAACCTTTCCGATAAAGAAGAGAAAGAACGCCCGTATACTTTCCCTCTGCACATCTACGGAGGCAAATTTATTTCTGAAACGACACCCTGGCATTAAAGTCGTCATAAAAATTGCTCTTGTGGCTCTTAGTCCTTTAGCGAAACACGGTAATCACAGCATATTGTATAATCGGTTCCCTGCTAGAACAGGGCTTGAATCATTTTGCTCTGACGTTCTACACAGGGCCATTAGCTTATGGAACGTGTGAGTGCTCGTGTCGGGGTTCTACTGGGAGATAAATCACTTTGATTGGCTGCTGCTGGAGAGAGCTCCACATACATCTCACCAGAAAATGAGACGTTGCTTCTGATTTATAAAGGCCCTTACGACCTCATGTGACAAGTGACAAGACGCCCACATGCACATTACATACATACATTTGAACGTGAAAAATCTTCAGAAAAAATTCAGTCCGAGTCATGTCACTTGGTGTCCTGTAGTTAAAAATATTCGCCTCGGCGGAGGTTCAGATGTGTGACTGTAGTCCTTTGGTTGAGTGGTGCCACCGCTCTCCCTGTCTCCTGTAGTTAAATACCCAATCTAGTTTAATCACATGACTGTGCACGACGCAGCTTTACTCTGAACAATGTCTGATGTGTGAGAGTAGTTTTGAGTGTGTGTGTGTGTGTGTGTGTGTGTGTGTGTGTGTGTGTGTGTGTGTGTGTGTGTGTGTGTGTGTGTGTGTGTGTGTGTGTGTGTGTGTGTGTGTGTGTGTGTGTGTGTGTGTGTGTGTGTGTGTGTTGTGTGTGTGTGTGTGTGTGTGTGTGTGTGTGTGACACATCCAGAAGGCTCCTCAGTCATGCTGCTCATTTCAGCCTGACATCCATGCTGACTGGGTTACTTCAGAGTCTTTCCCCCCACACATCTATCCTCTCTGCCCCATACGCCAGGAGGCCAGTAGCACCATTCCTCCACCCTCCTCTTCCTACACTGTTATTCTATATCTTGTTTTAAGAGAGAATAGCTTCTGTACAGGGTATCTCAAATCACTTAGCTGTTACTTATTCTTATTTTCTACTTTTCTACGATTTTTATTATTTTTTTTTTCTGTTATAATGCTATTTATATGTATATAACATTGTTTTTATTTAAGCTGACTCAGGGAGATTCGCACAAGAATCCCAATGTACTTGTACTTGTACTGTGCAAATGGCAATACATATATTCTATTCTATTCTATTCTATTCTATTCTATTCTATTCCCTCTATCTTTACTTCCCTCTTCTTTTATTTTCTTCTGCAAAAAAAACTTCTGTCTTACTCTGCCTTGCTTTGCATGTGCCTCTCCTCTTCACTCTCCCTGGGCTAGCGCTGCCCTTTATTATAGTCATGGTTTCTCCTTGTTCTATTATTCCAAGAGCTCACTCTACCATTGCTGCTTGAACAGCTCATTATATTAGCCTGGGTTTTGACTGCTACTGTCCTGATGTTCCAAATAACAAAAACAGCAAAGCATAATGTCTCTTCCACATGACAACAAATGTATTCAATCCAACAGTAAAACCCATACTATCTAAATTTACTGAGTACAATGCCACTTTAAATATGGGTCCCCCCCTTTGGACATGCGCTTAACCACCTGCTCCATCCCCACTCCTCCTCACCCTCTCATGCAGCCCACACAGCCGCGAGCTGGTGCAGCCAAGGGTGTGTGTCACGATCGGCACGAAATGGGCTGTCCCGTTATGGGGATATCCGGATGGAAGATGGAGGAAACGAAAGAGGGAGACTGAGAGTGAATTAAGAAAGGAAGGGAGACTGTGGTCGGACTATTCCAGAGCCTGTGTATAATATATGATCAATTTGAGGTATACAATGTGCACTCTCTCTCTCTTAGTTCCATCCCTTTACAGACATATACAGGTGATTGTTTTATCACACTTGCCCAAAGGCTTTAACATTAAGCGACATTATCAGGTATCTCTTGTGGGGGGAGGTTTGGTTCAAAACAAATGCTATCTCGCAGATGTTTCCCAATCTAAAATAAATTGGTTATTTCAAAAATGTAAAGGAACTAGTAGGTCTACTCTAATTTCTCGTCGTTGCACATTACTATTTAAATGACTCCAACACGACAAATGACTAAGTCGGCGGCCCTGATGTGCCGTATAGCGCATATATAATAAGAACATTATATATAAGAACATTTCGTAGCCAATTCCACCGGGATAGACCAGAAAATACCCCTTGTTGAGACGCTATATCCCCCATACTGTACAAGGACAGTATAGGCTATACCGCAGTCTGGGCATATAGCCTACATTTATTACGCACCACTGTCTAAATACATGGTGTTTATTTTACTTTACAAGACATTAGCGGAAGGATTAGTGAATTTGCAGAATCAACCTCAAAGTGGGAGAAGGAATGAGGCCATTTGGTGCACGAAAACGCGATAGATTCCTGTCTGAATACTGTTGGATTTGAACGTTTTTTCTCTGGCATTTCAGAAATGTAATCCCAGAGACATATGTCCAGAAACGGTAGCATATTGTTTTTATTCTTGTGTGAATGTGCCTGTGATTTCTGTCCGTTTTACTCGCGTTGCTGTTGGTTACACGCCCTAAATCATCCATTATTGGCGTGTGGGATCATCAACACAAGCAAATAGTCAAAACAGCAAAGAGAAACTGCATACTTACTGCATACGTTTACCCCCCCCCCCCCCCCCTACCTACCTCCCTTCTCTGAACGGAATTAGTAGGCTGAGAAAAGAGCAATTGATGTAAAATACAATCATAATTGGATAATGGTTATTACCTTAGTCAAGCCTCGAATCCGAAAAGAGCACTGGCGTGGGAGGGAGGGGCTCTGGAGTGAGGATGTCTGGAAATCCTTTCGTTTTTTATTTATTTTCGTTAGTTTTTTCTTTATTTCACGGGTGTCGTCCACCCCAGCTCAGCATCTCCCCCAACCCGACTCCGACAGGCTCCAGCGGGGACTAGTCGGGACGGAGGCGAACGAGAGAGTTTCGGTTGTTGTCGGGCTGCGGACCATTTGAGTTCGGTGGTGCTCGGGAAGCTTCGGTAGAAATCGTCAATTCTGTCTTGGAGCCACACAAGCAGCCTCTCTCTGCACTTTAACTTCAGGCGATCATCAGGCTGTACTTGCAGGAATTTTATAATGTGATGTTTATCTCTAATGGTCAAGCAGAATTCTTAAAATATGCAGGCATACATAAGGATCAAATGGCGTTTGTCTCTGATCCACGGTGCAATATATAAACAATAATAATAATAAAATAAAGTAGAATAAGGTAAAGATAAACAGTAATTAGCCTACATAAAGTAAATTATTTATGAAAGTTCCTCTTCTTGCTTCTCCTTGTTGGTGAAGTGGTTGAGGTATAGTGGGTTATTTAGTCAGTCCTAGGGGCCCAGTAGCTTAACAGCAGACTTTACATTTCGAGTGTGTTGCCATCGTCAGCCGCAATAAACTACGGATGTTAGAATAGTTAGTAGGCTACTCTTTCCTGGGTCCCTGATCTTCGCAAACCCTGGGAATGGCGCTGTCCAAGGTCCTGAACTTCTGAACCAGGCCGCTACGTGGAGACGGTTGTCATTTTCCAAAGTATTAGGGAAACAGCTTAGGACTTTTTATGACCCTCAAAATGTAGGCTATTATAGCCAAATAAGTTTTAAATAGGCTAATGGTAAATGGTAAATGGTAAATGGACTTGACTTATATAGCGCTTTTCTAGCCGATTTTCTCAGCCCCAAAGCGCTTTACATATCTTACCACATTCACCCATTCATACACACACGACACACTCATACACCGATGACTTGCCGTGTATGATTTTATCATTGGAATATTGGCTAGGTTCATAATAAATAGGCTACATTTTAAAATAGCATAGGCTTTGAATTGACTGAGTGAATTAGCAGTTATGTTTGGTGGGTTCTAGGTTCTAGCAGAAACGGGAGATTCCATTACAAATCTGTCCCTTCTTGGAAAGCAACACATTCATTCATCATTCATATTTAACCAAAGCAGTCAGATACCTACAAAACATAAGATAATGTATTTATTCATTCGTTCATTATTTTGTTATTTTTTTGTTTCCAATAAAAGTAAATATCAATATTAATGGCTGATTGCCAGCCCTGCCATGCGTAGTTACGGTTGCTAGGGTCGAATGTTGGTCGATATTTTATTTAGTTTTTTGTAACTCCTGTCAATTTTCCCTTTGAAGTCGTTGGAATGGAATGACGTCGTTCAAAGATCAAAGGCAACTGGAAGTTCCAATGACAGAAAAAAAGGGTTATATGACGTCAAAAAATACGTAGAATACATAGGCCTAGATTGAGAGTTTATAAGTAGGACCCAAATCCAAAGGTTATTTTCGTTTTGATTTTTCAAAGCACATTCACATCTTTCCTAGGAAACGTGACACAGCGCGACTACAAACAGCGAACTCAATGGCTAAGACAAGAGAAGAGCAGATGGATTTCTTCCTTCCCGGGGCCGCAATGGAGACTCACCGCCCGCTCGACCAACTGTTGCCCGAAACACAGGTGGAGCAATCAGCAGGAAAGCTGGGCGCAATTGAGGAGTCCCAACAAACCCCTGATACGCAAACAGCGCCCTCTATGGATGAGACAAGAGAAGAGGAGATGGAATTGGCCCTTCCGGTGGCCACAACGGGGACCCTCCGCCCGCTCGTCCAACAGTTCTTGGGCAAACTGACCGCGGTACAGTGGGTCAACCTGGAGTCCAGGTCTGTTGACAAGACAACCGAAAGTATTCTAACGAGAATGTGTGTGGAGATAATTCGCATAGTGTCTGTATACATTTATGAGGCGTTCACACAAAGCCGTACACAGCAGAGTAACTTGCGTTTAAAACGGAGACCCAGTGGATCACGACAGAGCATTTCTGAAAACCAAGTCCTCCAGTGTCTTGGTGACACTATTTCTCTGACGTTTGCGGAGGCGATGGGTGTTCAACAAGACATCCGTTGCCAGAGCACAAAGGATGTTAACGAGCTCGTGGTGAAAGAAGTGACGGAGAGAGTTAACTCCGAGCTCTTCAAACGCAGTGGAAGCAGCGAGGAGAGCGGAGCGCTGGTGCCCAAGCCTTCCATCCACAGACTTAAAGCAATGGTGGGACATGTCGTAGAAATCTTAACAAAACGTGCAGGAAAAATGGCGTGCATGGCGAGGAAGAATAAACGCGCACAGAGCCTATTTGAAGCTGCTGGGCCTAACACACAGGTGGAAGCATCAGCTGAGGACGCGTCTGAGAAGTCACGTGAAACCCCTGTGACTCCTTTTGAAGGTGATGCGTCGCAAAAAGTTTATTCAGGGGGAAGCTTGGTTATGACAGCCACAGAAGCTGTCAAGGATATCCTGGAGAAACACTCCAGTAAAAGCAGTCATCTTAACTCTAGCGGTAACATGTCGATGGAATATGACGTGCTTCAGTCCAGCACCACCAAATACACAGAGGAAGCAGCCTCTGAGATAGTTGACTTAATAATGGAAGAAATTAACTTGGAGAGAGACAGTTTCAAGAGCAAGTCCCAATCAGAGAACACCTCCTACCAAGCTTCCTGCTGGGGGAGAGTGGGAGGTCGAGTCAAGGCTTTTTTTGCCCACAGATTTGCGAAAGAGATCATCTTCAGCTCTGTGGTGAAGCTGAGGACTAGCCTTAGTGTCCCACAGCGTGTAAATGAGGCATCAGTTAAGTCACTGATTTACGGGGTTGATTGCCTAGTGGAGGAAATGATCCCACTGGAGGAAGACAGGACGTCCAGAGGCAGCACAGAAGACCTGGGCTTTTATCACAGAATTGCCGAAGAGATTTCAAGTGGCCAGCATGAACATTTTGTAAAACAGGTGAGTGCTGTAATACACCAGCACCTGTCACCTGAGGACAATGGACAGAAGGTGAGCATTCTGTCCGAAATTAAGACAGAAGTGGACGCTTTCATGAGGAGGATGTGTCAGTGGCTCAGGTGTCAGTCTGAACAGCACGAGGTAGAGATGGACCAGGTGAGCATTGCTGTGAGCCAGATAAGGACTGTAATGGGGAGTCTCACATCCCTGACAGAAGCCCTGAATATGGCAACTTACTCTCTCCGACCTGTGCTTGAAGCAGCCCTGGGTTCTGATGGTGTGGCTTCATGCAGGGCCGCAGCATGTGAGCCCCCAGTACAACATGTCTTCCAGTGGGAGGAGCTCTGCAGTGTGATACTGGTGTCCGGGCTGGTGAATAAGATCGTGAAAGATATGTCCATTGAGCTATCCAGTGACAGCATGCAGAATATCACCAGGACACTGAAGGAGATGCTGTGTGCAGACATTGCAGGCTGTGACATCGCTGTCAGGCCAATGAGTCGCTATGTTCAGAGGATCACCAGGAACGTGCACAGGGACCTGTGTAAGAAGATGGGCAGTGCAGGGGGGCTGAGGATGAACCTGCTGTCAGAGGATCCTTTAGTCTATAAATGCATAGTGGAGACTCTTAAAATGCACATGGTGGTGGCGCCAAAAAAGATTAGCGCCATGAACAGGCTCTTAAAATCTGTTCGTAACACCATGGCCAAACCATTTTGACTTCTTCAGGTGTAGCCGCAATGTGTAACCATCAGCGGTTAGGGTGGGGGAGACAGACCGTCTTCACAGCAGTCCAAATCTCTGCTGTGGAAAAGGTCTATTGGGGCCTTGAGTCCAGAATCATGTCCAGCTTATTCTCTCTGGGCTACCAGCCTGTCTGTGCTACCAGCCTGTCTGGGCTACCAGCCTGTCTGGGCTACCAGCCTGTCTGGGCTACCAGCCTGTCTGGGCTACCAGCCTGTCTGGGCTACCAGCCTGTCTGTGCTAGTAGCCTGTCTGTGCTAGTAGCCTACGCTCAGAGTTTAACCTGGATATGACACAGGACTCCAGCTCTCTTACAGGGCCACACAGGTGCCTCAGTGTTCAACACTGTGGCCTCGCAGCGAGAAGGTGAGGGTTCAAATCTGGACTTTGACCCTTTTGCTGTGAGGAGTGTCTACTACATCTACTCACTGTGTTGGCGTGGGTACTTCGGTTTCCTCCCAAAAAATCATCAATCTTACCATCAGATGATAAAAAACATCAGAACAACAACAACAAAAATCAAATAAAATTAAAAATCAACCTTTCTGTTTCAGAACCTTTTTTATCTGCTGCATAACTGCATATTGGTAAATGTGTCACTAAACTTTTACTTGTTACAGCAGAATTAAGCTAGTGATGTTAGCTACCTCTGTCCAAGGTCCTGAATCTTTCCCAGACCTATATGATGCTGCTGCCCAATGTCTGGATTGTAATAGTCTTTAGTTTGTGTGTCAACGCCATTCTAACTCAGCCACTATGTTTTATATCAGTTTACATTTGACATATTTGGGTTTTGGACAGTTACTAGTAGACAATAGAAACAATGTCTTGATTGTATAAAAGCCATTTTTCATTCATTGCTGAAAATGACTAGGTTTTTAAAAATGGGAAAGAAGTCAGATGGTTTTGGATACTTGTCTTCACACTGAAACTCTCACTCCATTTATAATAATCATAAAGAGTCTTAACAACTTCCTGGAAGCTCAGACAGAGAAGCGTTTACAAACACACTGAAATAAGTTAATCAATAACCGCAAACACTACACGTGGATTTTTTACTTTTTATTTCTAAAACATGTTTCACAGTCACTGATTACAGGTCATCATTTTCCACAAGAATTAACATATAATTCCTATTTGATTTGAATGCATAATGTAGTGGCTCAGACTGTACATTACCTGAATATTAACCTAGGTGTGGCATTATAAGCCAGTTGAAGCTCATTGATTGAACAGAAATGTATTTGATACACTGGAGGCTTCGTTAAGAGGGAGTTGTATACAATTCCCATTCTGTTATATGTGTTTATGAAAGTACAGTGTTATTAATTGCCAGTGTCATTGTTAGATGTAGTAGCCATAAACCGCCAGTAGGTGTCAGTAACGCTACAGATGATGAGAACCCCTGTCTACCATATGAAAACAGAGCACACTGTTTAGCAACTGTCTTAATGTTATCTTTTTGCACTTCATTAAATGTGCAGCACCAGATTGAGTGTGTGTGACATCATTCTACCCACTGCTACATATGAACTTTGACAAATGTGAAACTGTTCATTTGTGGAAACATGGTAGAAATGAATGGTATAATATGGGAAATTTGCTCCATGTGATTTAGAAAAATTAGGCCTATACAAAAATAAAGAAAATCTTAAACAACTGCAGAACTATTTTTTATTTTGTGCTGTGTGGATAAAATAAAATGTGCAATCTATGTGAGATAGCAAAAACTAATTTAGTGGATTTGTGAAGTTGTAACCGATGATCTCAGCTGAATGACACGTTTTCCTCTGTTCCATCAAACTGAAGGTTCTTACAGGTTGATTGTGCACCTGACAAGAAGTGAAATAATACATACTCTTAAATTAGAAAGACAGAACATTATACAACTATGTAGCAGTTCAGGATCCTATACATATTTTTTCTCAACAATAAAAGTTGCCTCCCCAGGCATGACGCTTTATAAAGCCCTCCCCATGTGGGTTTGACAGGAAGTGTGATGTGAAATTTCTCTTAAGTTCTCTTTCTTACTATCTGATGGTCACATCCGTAACATGTCTGAAGCTGATGTGGTGTACTCTGATGTGAAGTTCACAAGAGCGAAGGAAAATGCCAATTGTAAGTCATCTATCTATCTATCTATCTATCTATCTATCTATCTATCTATCTATCTATCTATCTATCTATCTATCCATCTGTCCCTGTTCATTTTATTTTGTCTGAGAGTTTAAGAGTGAAAGATTAATGATTAACGTCAGTTATCAGCAGTTTGGTTTTGTGTCTTGGTCTTGCAGCCACGGATGGAATCACAACCTCGAGGACACAGCCAGAGCTCGCTGGTGGGTAAAAAACAAACAAAAAAAGTCATCATGACGTAAAATTGTATTTTTTAAATAGAAAAAGATTTTCAAAATACATTACAAACATAATAGTCTACTTGCCAAAATGTGAACCCAGACATGTTGAGTACCCCAAAGTTTTATGTTAGAAATGTAAAGTATGGGTCCCCAGTAGGTAGAAACTGCCGGATGCTAAGTTGTATATGTTGGGCAATTAGCGTAGCATAGCATAATTAGCATTAATTAGCATAATTACCTATATGACGATATTTCAGCAACCGCTTGGCCAATTTGGACAATATTCATGTGCTTTTGGGGTTATTGAGGATGCTGAATCCATTTCTGACATTTCCAAAATAAAAAAATTGCAGTTTAAACTGAAATTGGCCGTATTTCAACTCAAGGGGGGCGATTTTGATGAATTTAGAGTCGATTTTGAGGTTTTTTATATGTATAATACACTGATCCTGCATTTCAGAATTAAGGGCTCCATGTAATGACATTTGTGTGAGTGTATAGATGTAATATTTCTTCAGAAAAGTACAGTTCTGTTCTTTTTTTTGTTTACTTTTTGCTGTGCAACATTGTCTATTTGACCTGTATCATTGCCTGTGGTAACTGCTGCGGTCGGAATAAAGGCCGGATTGAAAGACTGACAAAAGGCATCTCTTTATATGGATTATCGTCTCAAAGCAAGTAAGTTGATCAAATACAAGCAGACAAACACAATTACAGTGTGTATAGCTACTAGTGCGTTTTTTAATTAAAACATTTCATAATATCTCTATAGGCCTATACTCCCATATAATAGCCTACTTCAAAACTAGGCTACCATATCATGGTAGGATTTCTTTTGAGTAAAATCAAATTACACACTTAATCCAGAGTAATTCCATCACCAGTTAATGTTACCATAACTACCAAAAACCTACCTTATCATTTAGAATGTTTAACAGTTATTCTGCTTGCTAATGGATACCTTGATATGATGTTGGACTGTTCATGTAGGCTTATCTGTAAGTTATATATCTCTCTCTCTACAATAACAGGCATTTTTATCATAGCATACTGTTAGTGTACTATCACAATCATCTTATTGCTAATGTCTTATAGGAAAACCTAGTGTTTATTTTCCTGATACATAGTTAGCTAGCTAGCTAGCTAGTTAGCTCGTTAGCTAGCGAGTTAGCTCGCGAGCTAGCTAGCCATGTTAATGTAGGCCTAGTTTGAGGAATAAATTATAACTTTGAACTTGTAATCAGGTTACAGAAACAACTGACAAAGGATTTACTAGCTAACCAGCAAGCCACTAAAGCAGCTCCACCAGAGAGAGAGAGAGAGAGAGACAGAGAGAGAAAGAGAGAGAGAAAGAGAGCAGCATCTGCTCCGCCCCCAACAAAGTCCAGCCCACACCAAAACAAAAAGGTAAATAGGCTACAAAAATAAGATAGATAAACACACCACACTAGGTGGTCATAAGTGATGATTGATAGGGATTCATTGATGAGTATAAAGTAAGTAAGTATATATAAATATACACAAATAAATATATATATATACTGTATATAGCCTATATAATTTGTATGCATTTATACAGTGTATATGGAGGGAAATGTTGTTGGTTGAACCCAGTCTGATTTCATAAATGTTTATCTATTTTACCATTTTATCTAAATTATAGGTGTGCATGATCAGGTAGATACATCCATATTCAACATATGACTGATGATTGCTGCAGCTGCACAGTAAGTTACCTAGATTCATCATCAACTAACTTAGACACAATTTGAATATAGATATATTAAAAGTCAAAGTTTTGATCATGCATTTTAATTTCAGGTTGGCATGTCACGGAATAAATGCCTATTCACGCCCTGCAACGGCAAGGACAGTGACTTCAAAACGTGTGGTTCCAAAGGCATAGCTGTTCTGCATACAAAGAGCGAAGAGCTTGGAGATACAGCCATACATGATACTTTGTCGAACATAATTGCTACCCATGGTGCTCTGTCAGCCTCTGTATTGTGTCACAAATCATGTTATAGCTCATATACCTCTACGTCTAGAAATGTGAACAAACGCAAGTCAGACTCAATTCTGAATCAGCAAGGAAAGCGAATATTTCGCTCTCAAGTAACTGCCTTTGAGTATATGGAAAAATGTCTGTTTTGTAGTCTCATTTGTGAACCTAAAGATCCCAAACACCCTGAACGCTGGAAGCCAGTTAAACAATGCCAGACTGTAGAGAGACCAGGTTTTCCATCCTTTAAAGATTTCATCTTGTCAAAATGTGATGAGCGGCAGGATGAGTGGGCTGGGGTAGTGCAGCGACGGGTGAATGGTGTTGTGGACCTGCCCGCAGCTGATGCCCAGTATCACACCAAGTGCTACAATGACTTTAGGAAGGTGCCTATTGACTCAAGTGCAAGTGCTAGTTGTAAACCAGTTGATCTCTGCTTAGCTGCTGTCATTGAACACATGAATGCAAACAAGTCAGTGAGCTGGACTGTGTTAGAGTTACACAATGTATATGTAGCTAATTCCGGGAACCTCAACAGAAAGCAGCTGCTATTGAACTTGTGTGATTATTATGGTGACACTGTAGTTGTACTGAGGGTCGAAGGGTGCCAGACTATTGTTGGCTTCAGACAGTACATTGGTAAGTCACTCAAACTAGTGAAACAAGCTGAAACTACTGATGATGATGTCACCAAGCTTGTTAGAAGAGTGCGGGCAGAGGTAAAGAATATTCCCTTGCCCAGAGAATATGATCTTGGCAGCTTCCGACATGACAAAGTCATTCAAGACACAAGTCCAACCCTCCTCAAGCTTGTATCCAGTCTTGTGTCCAAGGGAGGAAGAGTAACAAAACAATCTCTAACCCTTGCTCAATGCATCCAGCAGCACATCAATGGCAGCTGGAATCAGACAACTCTTGGGCTTGCTGTGAAACTCCACCATAAGCACGGTAGCTCAGAACTTGTTCAGAACCTAAATGAGTATGGCATTGTTGCTACTTATGATGAAGTTCTCCGGTTCCGCAAGTCTGCTGCCAAATATGCTTCTGAAGACCCAGAAAAATACCTGCAAGCAGTTGGCCTGGAAAGGCGCATTGGCCCTATCCACAGTTGGGGTGATAATTTCGATCTTGTGGTCTTCACGCCCAATGGTCAGCGCAGCACTCATGCCATGGCCACTCAGTTTGTACAGAATCCAGCAGGTAACCTGTTCACCGGAGAAGCAAGTCCTGTTGGTGGGGTAATGTCCCTAAAACTACCCCGCCTGACAAAGCTTGAAGCAGGGAAACTTTGTCTATCTCAAAAGAGCAATTTTGTTCTAGAGCACTATACAGGCCCCAAGAAGATGACTCCACCAGCTCTGAAAGAAGTTCAAATAACTGATGGTATCCAGGATGCCATCAAACATAGTGTTTCAAGAGCACAGACAAAGGACACTGCTTGGCTCTGTCAGCTCCACTCTTCTCCTCTTCCTTTGGACTGGTCTGCCTACAATGTTGTACAAGATCGAAATGGTGATGACAGTGCTCTTAAGCTGAAGACGATAAGTGTCTTTGGACCACTGCTTGACTCGCCCCCTTCCCACCCAGACACAGTGCTTAGTACCATGGCCTACTTACACACATCACTCAGGCAGCTTGACATGAGCCACAGTCACATAACATTTGACATGCAGCTGTACAGGATCGCTTGCCTGATTAAGTGGAGTGATCCGCAGCGATGGTCATCAGTGGTGCTCAGACCTGGGATGATGCATACTCTCATGTCATTCATCGGCTCAATCGGAGAACTGATGAATTCAACTGGTGTGGAGGAGCTAGTAGGTGCGTCATTTGGAGGCCTCACATCCATCTTCAATGGGAAGGCCTGGCCCAAGGCTATGCGAGCCTTCCGTATGGTTGTGTCTGCTCTTCTTTTTGACTTCTTAGAGGAGGGAGAGAAGACTCATGAGCAGATAATGGCATTCCTGGAGAAAGCGAGAGAGCACCCAACAGGCCGACTATGGGTGGATTGCTTCATCACCCCAACCCTTATAGCTCACAAGTTCTGGCGAGCAGAAAGAGAGGGTGACTGGCTGCTGCAACAACACTGCCTTAAAGAGATGCTGCCCTATTTCTTTGCCGCCGGTCATCACCACTACTCAAGATGGATCACATGGCATTTGCGAGACATGCAGCACCTTCCTGCTACTGCCAAGGTTGACCTTCTTGCTGGAAACCATGTGTGCCGCCACTCAGATGGTGCAGCTGCAGTGAGTGGAGATATGTTTGGAGAGCAGACATGCATCAAGCAAGGGAAGGGAGTAGGAGGCATAAAGGGCATCTCCACCAACCCCGAGCAGGTTGCCGTGTGGATCCAATCTTTTGGCATCTGCTCCCATCTCTCCATGTCATTGGATGAGATGTACAACGATGTTGAAGCATTGGATAAGGTGATAAAGCCCAACAGACACAAAGAAGAGGGTAAAGGGCGGCGGGAATTGGATGCAGAGGACCGGGCAAAAATTCTGAGAGTAGTATGGGAAAACTCCAACCCACTCACCACAGAGAATTATACCCTCCACCACATCATAAATGGCCAGGTGGCAGATGGAAAGGTGAATGTGCAAGATGCACTAAAGATCGGACAGGACATGTCCACACTGTTCTCTTCATCACTTCCTGGGGGATTTCACTCTCCCATCACAAATAGGGTGGTGACAATGAAATTAAAAAAAAATGTAAGGTCAATGGGAAGGTCATCTGTGACCTTGAGGCGTTATTTGCTCGGCTGCTGGTGGTGGGAAGCAAGAGAAGAATGGAGCTCTCTGCCCTCTTTGAGTATGAGCTAGGCCCGGTCCCTGCATCCATCATCGATGAATATGGATGCCTCAGGAAGGGTAACAAGGCTGTGATCGTCCAGCGTCTTGGAGTCCTTGTCCCCAATCCACACCTACCAGATGTTGTACTTGTTGATGCATCGCAGCTCATCTACCACGTGGTGTGGCCATCTTCATTCACAGTGGCTGAGCTTGCCATAAGCATGGGGCGCCGGCTTAATCGCTACGTCACCCAAACATTTGTCATCTTTGACCGGTATGAACAAGTCTCTGCCAAAGACCACGAGCGGCAGAGAAGAGCTGGAGAGAGCTCAACAGAATACCATCTCTCACTGACAACCCCTTTACCTAGCCGTGACAAAGTGATGAAGAGCAAGACAAACAAGCGGAGGCTGGGCGAGCTTCTGTGCACACATAGCATAGGAGACCACATTGAGATGGTCAGCAGAGCAGACAGTATTGTCACTCATGATGAGGCTGACGTCTCACTTATCTCATACATGTTGGATGCAGCCAAGCGCGGAGCTAAAACCATCAACATTCTCAGCGATGACACTGATGTGTTTGTGCTCATGGTATATTGGTGCTGGAAGCTGGGAATCACTAGTAATCTACAGATGGAGAGATGGGATGGTACTGTTCTTAACATCAATTCAACAGTAGAGAATCTGGGTGAACAGTGTCGCTCCATCCTGGCTATGCACGCTCTCTCCGGGTGTGATACCACTTCCTATCCAGCCGGGAAAGGGAAGGTGTCCGCACTCAAGGCCATGAGAGTAGTACCTGGTGACCTTCTTCACTTCATCGGAGAAGAGGGAGCTACTGAATTGCAGATCACAGAGGCAGTAAGAAGTTTCTTCCTGGCTCTGTACAATCAGAGGAAGTCGGCATCTCTGAACATTGCCAGATATGACATCTACCAAAAGCACAAAAACCCCCCAGCACTGAAGACACTGCCCCCCACAGAACGCAACGCTCATCTCCATGGACGCCGTGCCCATCTACAGGTTCTGATTTGGAAAGCAGCAGACCGCCCTAATCCACCAGCTGTGGACATCACCAAGTTTGGATGGGACAAGAAGGAAGGGGAGAAGGAAGGAGAGGAAGTCATCATGCCTGTCCTGGATGCAAGCCCTGTTGCTCCTCCTGCCTTGTTGGACATTATCAGCTGTAGCTGCAAAGCTGGGTTAAAGCCATGTACAACAGCAAAGTGCAGCTGTGCAGCTGCAGGCCTGTCCTGTACCAGCTACTGCTTCTGCAAAGGCCATAACAGTATATGTTGTAACCCCCTCACACGCTCACAGCAAGAAGAGCAAAATGTTGAGAATGTAGAGTCTGGGGGAGAAGATGAAGACATAGCAGACGATGAGGATGAGGTTGATGATGATACTATGTATAACAATGTAGAGTAGTAGAAGTGAAACTTGCGCCATAGGGCGATGTTACGGCTCCCGCCTTGTTTTCTCCTCCCTCCTCTTGCCTCCTTCATTCTCTCTCTCAGGTGTTCTGGGGCCTGATTGGGGGCAGGTGCTCCCAATCCGGCAGAGTATTAAATGCGTGGCCTGGGCGGCTGGCTGGGTCTCTCTGCCTGCCTGACGGGATGACGGTCAGCTGCTGACCTGCTGCGGCTGCTTGTGGTTTATTCAGTTTATGGTTTGTTTACTTATGGGGGGCTGCTAGGTGGTATTATTTTACTTTACTCGTAGTTTTTAGAAGGGCAGGGGAATAGTTTATTTGGAGGAAGGCCTGGGCAATACTGTGGTCCAACTGTGGCTGCCCCAGGTCTTCCTCCCGTTTACCTCTTTTTCTTTTGCAGCCTCCTGCTTGAGTTGTGTTGTAGTTTGGTTTCAATAAATCACATTATTACTTTAATTCATGGTTTTTGTCTGGGTTATTTTAATGGTTACTGGCCGGCTGAACGAGCCTGGGATGGCCGGCCGTAACAGGCGGCCGTAACAGTAACTAACTGTAATTTGGTATTGTACTTGCCTTTGTTACCTCCAATACTCTATGAGAGTGTAATGGCCTGTGAATTAAAATGTACA
The DNA here is from genome assembly GCA_026122265.1 of Ammodytes dubius. Taxonomy (NCBI): domain Eukaryota; kingdom Metazoa; phylum Chordata; class Actinopteri; order Uranoscopiformes; family Ammodytidae; genus Ammodytes; species Ammodytes dubius. The sequence goes on along the minus strand of CM047520.1, from coordinate 23,670,645 downwards.
TATTCTGTATTGTTTCTTGTTGTTTTTAAGTATCCTACATTTATAACCAAGTGTATTTAAAATACATAGGTTTAATACCTAAGTTATCTGTGCAATCCAATTGATTCACCGTCCTCTAAAACGACAAAATGTACTCAAAATCGCCCCCCCTTGAGTTGAAATACGGCCAATTTCAGTTTAAACTGCAATTTTTTTATTTTGGAAATGTCAGAAATGGATTCAGAATCCTCAATAACCCCCAAAAGCACATGAATATTGTCCAAATTGGCCAAGCGGTTGCTGAAATATCGTCATATAGGTAATTATGCTAATTAATGCTAATTATGCTATGCTACGCTAATTGCCCAACATATACAACTTAGCATCCGGCAGTTTCTACCTACTGGGGACCCATACTTTACATTTCTAACATAAAACTTTGGGGTACTCAACATGTCTGGGTTCACAATGGGGCCCTATGGGCTGGCAAGTAGACTATAACGTATGTGAGCATCATAAAACTGTACTTTTAGGGGTTAATGCAACACATTCATACATCTTCTTCTCCTTGTACATAGCATCTCAGATAAGACTTGTTGAGGAAGTCTAGTAAGTGCTGTGGGTTTGAAGAAACAGGAACTAAATACGTGTAATCTCTTTTTTTGTTATCTGTTGAAAAGGGTTCAAGTTTGATGTTTCCTGTTATTTGCCAATATCTCTTTCTTAACCGGCTCTGGAAACATTCAAGCAATTTCAGTTCTAATATTTGTAAGGGTCCGTTTTACTTGTTGCTTGGACACTATTGCAACTGGTGTGTGGATAAAGGACTGTAAAGGTCGCTCTCGGAGTGTTGGTGTCACCCTGGTGACCTTGAAGCACTGTGACTGGACTGGGTGTGTGTTGTGATCCATGTTACGCTTAGCATTGTTTTATTTTAATCCAGGAAATATTATAAATATGTCCCTGTCCAGCAGCGTCCCCACACCAGGCCGGGTCAAAGGTCACACCAGAGAGAGTGGCCGTGGTCGTTCTCAGTCTTCTCCTGGCAGCTGCTCTCATCGCTCTAGGCTTCACATGTGAGTATATGATCCTACAGTTCTAGTTATTATCAAAGTAAATTAACTTACTAAATCCAAAGGTTGCAACAGAAAAGCTTGAATTTAAATGAATCCCAACTGTTTTAGAGGTGAATTAATGAGTGAAAATGAGATAAAGACAAATAAGATAACAAAGCTATTCAACAAAAAGTCAATTATCTTTTAATAAGAATTTGAATACAAATCTATATATCAGCTCATCTTTAAATTATTCTCTTCTGACACCTTGCTGACGGGTTTTGTTAATATGATAATTTTTCTTTTTCTAAATCAGTTTATAAAAACAATCAAGTCGTGGAAAGTCTCAACAAGCTGTCAAACGAGCATCAGGCCCTGAAAAGAAACCTCACAGGTAAGTTTGTCTGATGCTAGTCCACAAGTTTCATGTCATATTTTATTCTGAAAGGTGACCCTAATATTATGAACAGCTAATTATGTTTTCTGTTGGTGTTCTACTGACAGACTCTACTGTGGGTTTTGTTCTTAAACATTCTCAATTCCTTTCATAACAGAAAGTTCCTGCAAACCAGTGCAAAGTACGTGTTTCGTAGTTTATCTTTATTTTATTTCATACTGTATACATTTGACATTAATATTTGATTCATGAATTGCACTTTGTAAGATAATAACTTTGTGATTAAAATAATATAGGTTATTTGGATAAGTTTAAAAAAAAATTATAACGATAAGCTCCTTTTCGGACATGAAACCCGAATTCTCAAGTGTTTGTCTATCATGTTATCGTTATCCTTTCTATTTAGTGTAATATCATTATTTTCTTCACGACTTTCTGCTTTCTATTACATTTTCAAAATAAATCTAAATCAAATCAAATAAAGGCTGATTTGTTGCTGTGATCTCTCAATAGATGAGTCATGTCTGAAGTGTGCACCAGGCTGGGAGCACCATGGAGGAAAGTGCTATCAGTTCTCTGCCGGACGTTTCCCCTGGGAGACGAGCAGATATCTGTGTCAAATTAAAGGAGCAGCTCTGGTGAAGATAGACAGCAGAGAGGAGCAGGTACTAGTATTATTATTCATTTATTGATTATAATTTCTATTTTACACTCACCAATATTAATTGAACTCTCATGAAGTTTCTTTTAATCCAACTGCTCTGAGTTCGTCCTCAAAGCGTTTCCTCACTTTTTGCTTTTACTTCATCTTGGTTTTTTTTCCAGTGGAGCACTTTCTGTTGCTTTTGTCGTGCATGAAAAGTGCTTTATAAATAAAGTTTGTTTTGATGATTTGAATAATGCTGTGAAAGTTATATCACGTTAAATATTGTCGTTTTTCACCAATATTTTCTGCTCAGGAATTCTTGGAGCAGAGAGTGAGAGAAAAGATGAAGAATGATGATGACAGGTTCTGGATCGGACTGACCGACTCAGCAGAAGAGGGCACGTGGTTGTGGACGGACGGATCACCACTGAACAACAGGTTTGACTGATTAACAAATGTCTTTTATACCATCATGCTGACTTGGCCATATTAAATATAGGTATACAGTATATATTTATATATACAGTGGCCTATTTATCACTATTTAATCCCTTTGTGTTGTTCTGAAATGTTGTTTTTATCATTATTATTATTTATATTTTTATTATAATTATTTTTAATTATTATTATAATAATAATAATTATTATTTTAATTATTATTATAATAATAATCATTTTATAATTATAATTATTATTATTTTATTATATGTACTATAATTATTACACTGCTTACACTGCATGTCTATTTCCAAATATCACCAGTTTTACTAAAGCAGTTATTTCTGTTCCAAATACCTCAGTTTGTCTTTCTGGACACAAGGGCAGCCAGATAACTACATAAATGAAGGCAATGAAGATGGAGAGGACTGTGGGATGATGGGAGAGAAAGCAAGTGCTCAGTTCCTGAGGTGTTGGCATGATCAATCCTGTAAAAAAGATCAAAGATATATTTGTGAGAAAGCAGAAGGAACTGGACGTCCACAATGCATCTTTGGTTCATCTTAAATGGAGCAAAGATTATTGAGCCGTTCAGATCCCCAGTCCATTCCAAGGGAAATAACTTTTCCAGGATACTCAGAGAGGAGAAACAGGAAATTTGAGAGGTTGCAATTCGATTTTTTTTAACATTAAACCAACGTTTTACTGCTCTTATATTAGGCCAATAAACTGAATATTGAAAAATAATAGAAAAGTCTGGACTGAGCACCTTTTTTTTATTATCATGGATCCTGTGTATTTTTTTGTGGAAATAATAAATAATAAGTAGCTATATGCAATGTTCTTGAAAATGTCACCTAATTTTAAAAGTTATCCATTAAATTAAAAAGATCTATATAAACTCGTGTTTGTGTGTTTTTTCTAAAGGTCTTCAAAGACAATTTATTGAATGTTTTACTATTGCGTTGTGTCAGTTTCTTTGTTAATTCCAATGGACAGAATAAATAACATGTAAGAAAGCATTTTAGTTTTAGTTTTTATTTCATATGAAAGTCAGATTAAAAATCGACAATTACAATATTTGAAGGTCTTTGAATGATAATCAGGTTCTGAACGGGGTGATACAGATAACATAAATAAACATTTAAACGCAGTTTGTGCTCAAATTTCCATCAGATAAAAAGTAACTCAGAAACTCTAAATTCCCAGTACAACTTGCAGCGAACAACAATGGAGGGTGGCTGGCACTACAGGCACCGTTCTGGGTAGTGACAGAAATGCCTTGCAGCTCCTTACCTGTGCTTACATCTATCAAATTATATTATGGTAAATGGACTGCACATATATAGCGGTTTAGTTTGTATCATTCACACACACACACACACACACACACACACACACACACACACACACACACACACACACACACACACACACACACACACACACACACACACACACACCACACAGCACACAGCTAGACTCAAGAGGTTAATTTGTCATATGCACAATTACAGTCACTGTTGAGGCTCCTCTCAACAATGCAATGCAGAAGAAGAAGTAAACAAAGGTGGTGTAACAACTTGAAGCACACACACAGGCTGGAGGCGACCACAGACCATTGCATCAACATCGAAGCAACTGATCGACTTCATTACACAAGCAGATGGGGCTCAGAGCATCGGCCGGAGAGAGAGAGAGAGAGGAAAAGAGAGCAGAGAGAGGAGAGAAGAGAGAGGAAGGAGAGAGAGAGGAGCGGAGAGAGAGAGAGGAGAGAGAGAGAGAGAGAGAGAGAGAGAGAGAGAGAGATCACCGCTAACAACTGGGTGTGTAGGGAACCTGAGGCCCTGTTAACCCAAATCCACAAAATCTTTCTAACTAATTTAGGGAGTTACGGTTGCATCATAGTCAGCATCGGAATAAAAGAGTTAGGCATATTTATCAATCCAACTAGCGATATTGGCATTTACGTTTGACAATCTTTACAGAACATTTGATTTAGATAAGGCGGGCAATGCTCTGGTTCTAATGACACAGTTAAAGTATTATCCACCACCACCCATGTATATTTTGTCCACTCTAAATGTGCCAACTTCTTTTTCAAACTACTTGTTGCCTAATCTGGCATGACATCTTACAAAGCCCTCCCCATGTGGGTCTGAGAGGAAGGAGCTTTTAACAGTGTGATGTGGAACTTCTCTTTAGTTCTCTATTGTCTGATTGTCAAGGAGGTAAGATGCCTGGAGCTGATGCGAAGTTCTCAAGAGAGAGGGAAAATGCCAATGGTAGGTCTTAAATATGATACTTTGTCTGTCTGTCTATCTTATCTATCTATCTATCTATATCTATATACAGCTGTTTTTTTGTTTTGTCAGAGAGTAAAAGAGTGAAATATGAATGATGAATCATACACATTTTTCAGCAGTTTGGTTTTGTGTCTTGGTCTTACAGACGCGGATGACACCACATACGCAAATGTCACGGTCACGGAGACTCAGCGCACTGGTGGGTAAAACAAACAAAACACTGTTTATATAAAATAATAATGTAATCGTCCTTTTTATATGATGTAGTTTTTGAGGTGTTAAAATCCCCCGCGACAACTCTTTCACAGATGCTTCCTCTTGTTCTTTCTCAGTGTCAGATAAAGCTTGTTGAAGAAATCTTGTTTGAAGAAAAATAATTTTTTTTGTCATTTGATAAGACTAAATGTCATGTTTCCCTTTATTTGCCAATGTCTTAAATGGCAGCGCTCCTTGCTAATGGACATAGAATTGTAAACGGCATTAGAAAACTGTATACAGGTAAACATGCCAAACCAAAAATCAGAAATTCACATTATTTCTTCGTCAACCTGATAAATCAACTGTAAATCTGATAAGTCTCATGTTTCCCTTTTATTTGCCAATGTCTTAAATGGCAGCGCTCCTTTCTAATGGACACAGAAATTGTAAAAAAAAAAAAAAAAATTATACCAGGAAGATTAACATCCACCCTGATTACAGACACAAGAACCCAGTTCACTATCCCCAGTGTGTTATCAATGGGATATTTTTGTTTTTCCTTCTTTTCTCATATTCATTTTCCAAAATATATCTGCCCAAAATACATTACAAACATAACTGGTGTGAACAACCTCATGACAGCATCAGAAAACTGAACAGGGTTGAGCACAATTTATTACAAATATATTTCTTCTTTTTTAAGGTTTATAATCCTCATTATAGATATCAGATAAGACTTGTTGAGGAATCTAGCTCATGGTAAAATGGTTCGAAGAATGATGAAAAAGGGAACTAAATACGTCACCCTGAAAAATCTTATGACAAGTGTCAAGTCTCATGTTTCCTGTTATTTGACAATGTCTCTTTCTTAACTAACAACTTAAGTTAAACCTGCAGTGTGTAGAATTTTGGGTTTTATTTCCTAGCAGATTTTGTAGAAAGTAATTATAATATCCATAAGTATGTTTAATTTAGTGCATAGGGGAGAACGGGGTAAGTAGGCACACTTTTTACTCTAGTGAGAATTGCTTATCACCTAAACATCTTTCAATAGTCATTCCTACATTAAATTGAAGCTTAAGGTGTTGGCTTGAAATATGTAGCCCTCACTTTTTCTATCTTATTGTAATAAAGAAGAAATTAATCATCAAAGACACCCTTACACATTGTGACAACCAACCCCATCAAGGGGTCGGTTGTCAAACACTATGGGGTTGTTTGTCACAATGTTATCTTAATGGGAATAATCTTAAAAAGAAGGCAAGAAGGTAGAACTAAATTTGAAAGTTTAATTGCATTGTCAAGTTGACAAATAGGCCTACATAACTTACTGTAGCCTTGGCAGCTGGTCTAGTTTGGGATGCACTAGGTTGTTTTGATTTTGTTGCCCTTTTTTATTTTGCATGCTAGCTGCCTTTTCCTGCTCTATTCTTTCCTTCTCTGGGGTGTCAGTGAGGATACAGCTTGACAATTTCTTTCGTTATTGGGTTCCTTTTCTGGCTGCAGCCTTGAGATAACATGTGACAACCAACCCCCCAAAAAATGTGACGACCAACCCCAACTTGAATTTCTTGCTAGCATCAAGGCCAACAACCATTTGACAACTAATTAGCTTGCTAACCACAATCTAAAATATAGTTTACCCTTCACACTTTGTATGGGTAACAAGTGTTTTGTTATAAACCCATTGTGTAAAAGCCTAGAAGAAAAATACTGAGGAGCTAAATATTTTCAATTTGACATGAAAAACACAAACAGTCGTCTCACCTCAAATTCAGCAGTCTAACTCCAAGGAAGACTATGTAGGTGACCTCTGATCCCAATTCTGGATATTTACATACCAAAATTTCATAGACAGCGCCTTCTGGTTCCGAGATATAACGATTGTGACAACCAACCCGTGTGGACAAATTACCCCGTTCTCCCCTACTAGCTGAATTTCTTTTTTAGAGTTATTATTTTTTTCCTTAGAAAGGGTCTCATATATGTCCATATTTCTGCATATTTTGGACCAAGGGCTAGTGCCGCCATCTTGAAAGTCTCATAGTTGGAATGTCATCAGGTGCATTGTTTAAAATTTAGAATTGTTCTTGTCCTTGAAGGCTACTGTAGCTTCTGTTACTATTCGAAAGGGGTGGGGTTACCCAGGGAGCGTTGCATTCTAGAACTTTATAGAACTTTCTTGATGATGTCATATTACACACTGCACCTTTAAGTAGTTAAGGAGGACATAGACACAATGTAGCCAGGCAGCTTGTCACTGGGGCAGTATACCTTCTAAAGGTACAGCCGAGTACAGCCATTAGGTACTTATTTGTTCACTTGTTTTTCATTTCCACAAATCTACCATACAATACTTTTTTGTCAGAGCAAGAATCAAGACATCAAGACAGGACCCTCCCCCATAGTATTTAAGGCCTATTAGCGTGCATAATCTGGCATTAAGCACCGTATTGAGTTAAGGATTGACTGGTTCACAAAAGAGTGATTCAGTCTAACTTTTCTTACATTTTGGAACCCCTTATCTCCGGGTTGAGGGTAACAAATCGTTCTTAGTGCTAGAACATGGTTGTAGTAAAAAGAAATGGCCATCCTCAGTATGTTTTGATGGTAGGCCGGTTTAGGGCCTGTGTCCACAGGATGCTCTTTTTTCAAGGCGGACCAATCCGTGCGCTCCATGTGCTGTGCTCTGCGAGTGCGTCCATCAAACTTGTCAAAAAAGCGACATAGACAAGCACATGGTAAGACCAGCACTTTGGGAGCCAACTGGCGCGGAGAAATTCCCTCCCAGTGTGGCCAAGCAAATGATTTTAGGAGTGCTTTGTGCGCTGCGTGACTTTTCGGGGCTCTTCTGCTTCCAGTGTGTTTCCGGCGTTTTTGAAGATGTTGTCCGATATATCTTTGAGCAGTTTTTATGCCTCAGCAACATTTATTTCTGTCTCTTCTGCAGCGTCCCCACATCAGGCCGGGTCAAAGGTCACACCAGAGAGAGTGGCCGTGGTCGTTCTCAGTCTTCTCCTGGCAGCTGCTCTCATCGATCGCGGCTTTAACTGTGAGTATATGATCCTACAGTTATACTTCTTATCAAAGTAAATTAAACTGACTTATTATATAAAGTTTAAAACAAACAATTTGATATGAAGCGAATACCAACACAACTTTAAGGTTCAAGTTCTGTTTGTTTGAAAAAAAATCTCACTTTTTACATAATAATAATAATAATTTGTAATAAACACTTTTTATTTATTTTTTTTAAATCAGATTATAGACACATTAAAACCAATGAAAGTTTCCAGAACGAGCTTCAGGCCCTGAAAAGAAACCTCACAGGTAAGTTTGACTCTTGTCCACAAGTCTCATGTCTCTAATATTATGTCCCGTCTGACCGGTGACTCTCTAATATTATGAACTGCTGATCATATTTTCTGCAGGTTTCTACTGAACTGCCTGTACTGTGAGTTTTGTTCTTAAACAATAAACTTTTTGATTACAGAGACACGAGGTCAAGAGAAATCCTGCAAACCAGAGCAGTGTACGTGCCCAACCGTTCCAACAGGTGAGTGGTGGATTTTGTCTTTCTTAAGGCCAGGACACACCAGCCCGAAAATCGCCGTCGTAGAGTCGATAGGGGGTCGGGAGACGAATCTGTTTGGTGTGTGCCGTAACGTCGGCCGACGTAGAGGTCGTCGGGCTTGTTTTGAGCCTGTCGCCGCCGATTGAACATGTTCAATCGGCGGCGACAGGCTGGCCGACCGTCTTTCATTTGGAGCAATTTGATTGGTGGAGGGCTAGCGAATCAGTGAAGCCCGGAAGTGAGGCGGGTAGCACAAACAGCTAACAACAGCTAGCCATCGTTTTAATGTGTTTGTTCGTTTCGTTTTGAGAGTACTCACATGCATCAACCCTTGTTGACTGCTCGACACCATGCTCGACACTCTCTGCTAAAAAGTGTGCTCTTATGGTCCATAAATATAAATACGTATTTCTATCTATGTTTATGCTCTAGAGAGCTGTCCCATCATTTCCGGCTTTGGTATTTTTTCGGGCCACAATACAGATTAGCGCCGCCTGCTGTTATGGAGACATTACGTCCCGCGCAAGCAACAGAGCGTACGGAAAGTCAGCAGTCAGTTTGGTGTGTTCTCTGGCCGCGACGGGAAGCCTGGAGCTTCCTGAAACGGCCGACCCCGTTTTTTGCGTAGTCGGAACAAGTAGAAACAAGTCGGACTGGTGTGTCCTGGCCTTTACAGGTTTACATCCTCTGATGATGATAAGAGAAAGACTGACGGGTTCAAGTGTTTGGGAGAAGTGAACTGCATGTAATAATGTGTTAACACCATTTTGCAGGAGCTTGCAGGTAGTATACCTACATTTATATTTACGTTAAAGTAGTTAAATTACTAGTCCACAAGTCTCATGTCCCTAATATTATAAACTGCTGATAATATTTTCTGCCGGTTTCTTCTGAACTGACTGTAGTGTGAGTTTTGTTCTTAAACAAGAAATGATCCTCATGAATCCTTTAAACTGTTTCATCACAGAGACACGAGGTCAAGAGGAATCCTGCAAACCAGAGCAGTGTACGTGCCCAACCGTTCCAACAGGTAAGTGATGGATTGTGTCTTTCTAACAGGTTTACATCCTCTGGTGATGATTAAAGAAACGCTGATGGATTGAACTGTTTGGGAGAAGTGAACTACAGGTAATAATGTGTTAACACCATTTTGCAGGAGCTTGCTGGTAATATTTCTACATTTATATTTACATTCAAGTAGTTCAATTACTTTTCTGCCATTTGTTGTGTAGTTAATGACTGCAACTACAAACTACAAACCATTTTGGGACATAAACGGAAAGGAATAACTTTTAATATCATGTGGATTTTGTTCCTAAATGTTCTTGATTCCTTTCATAACAGAAAAATCCTGCAAACCAGTGCAAGGTACGTGTTTCGTAGTTTGTCTTTATTTTATTTATTTATATTTATATTTTTTTTGTAAAATATATAAATACGTAAGAAATAATACTGTATACATTTGACTTGAATATATGATTCATGAGTTGCACTTTGTAAGGTCATTACTTTGTAATTAAAATAATATATTTGGATTCGTTTAAAAAAATATGATTGAGGAAGTTGGTTAACTAACTTACTAGTAATGACCTGTGAACTATCATGTATCTCGTTATGCTTTATATTTAGTCCAATATCAATATTTTCTTTATGATCCTTTCTGCTTTCTATTACATTTTCAAAATACATTTAAATCAAATCAAATAAACAGTGATTTGTTGCTGTGATCTCTCCAAAGGTGAGTCATGTCTGAAGTGTGCACCAGGCTGGGAGCACCATGGAGGAAAGTGCTATTACTTCTCAAATGCAGCCTTCATGTGGAACAGAGATCTGTGTCAGCGTGAAGGAGCAGCTCTGGTGAAGATAGACAGCAGAGAGGAGCAGGTAGGACACATGCTGCTGGTTCATGCTGTTTTTAAAGTGATGTTATGTTAAATATTGTAGTTTTTCACCAATGCTTTTTTATGCTCAGGAATTCTTGGAGCAGAGAGTGAGAGAAAAGATGAAGGATGATGTTGACAAGTTCTGGATCGGACTGACCGACTCAGAGAAAGAGGGCAGGTGGTTGTGGACGGACGGATCACCACTGGACAACAGGTTTGACTGATTAACACATTTATTTTACACCATCATGCTGGCTTGGCCATATTAAATATAGGTATACAGTATATATTTATATATACAGTGGCCTTTTTATCACTATTTAATCCCTTTGTGTTGTTCTGAAATGTTGTTTTTATTATTATTAAATATTATTGTTATTTATATTTTTATTCTTATTCTTATTTTATTTTTTGTACTATAATTACACTGCTTACACTGCATGTCTATTTCCAAATATCACTACAGTTGTGTTACTAACGCAGTTCTTTCTGTTCCAAATACCTCAGTTTGTCTTTCTGGAGACCAGGGCAGCCAAATAACTACAGAGTTGAAGGCCATGCTGATGGACAGGACTGTGGGATGATGGGAGAGAAAGCAAGTGCTCAGGTCCTGATGTGTTGGTATGACGAATTGTGCAAAAAATCTCACAGATATATTTGTGAGGAAGCGGCGAAAAGTGGACGTCCACAATGCATCTTTGGTTCATCTTTAGTTTAGTTTAGTTTAGTTTAGTTTATTTGTTAGGGACAGTGCATATTCATGAACAGCTGTAACATTTACAACTGTAAAAATGCCAGATTTTAGCAAAAATGCTAGATTTCATCTGTTGTCCCTGGACTATCTTAAATGGAGCAAAGATTCTTGACTTGTTCAGATCCCCATCCATTCCAACGGGCAGTCTGTCATTCTGTCTATCATTGTCTGAGTCTGTATTTGTGATTTTATGTTTTTTATGTCTCCAAGTGCAAGACAAATACCTCTTGGGGCAATAACGGTGTATCTATCCATCATAACTTTTCCGGGATACTCAGAGAGAGGAGAAACAGGAAATTCGAGAGGTTGCAATTATATTTAACATTAAACCTAAGTTTTACTGCTATGATTTAAGGCCAATAAACTGAATATAGAAACACAATAGAATAGTCTGGACTGACATCTTGTTTTTTAGAATTGTTTTTTTTTTATCATGGATCCTGTTGTTTGTTAAAATAATACATAATAAATATATGCAATGTTCTTGAAAATGTCACCAATTTTTTTTATAAGTTATCCATTGATAAAAACAATCTAAATAAACTCATGTTTGTGTAGGTTTTTAAAGACAATTTATTGAATGTTTTACTATTGCGTTGTGTAAGTTTCTTTGTTAATTCCAATGGACAGAAAAAATAACATGTAAGAAAGTATTTTAGTTTTAGTTTTTATTTCATATGACTTTTGAACGGAGTAAAAATCCACCGTTACAATATTTTTGGGTATTTGAACAATAATTGGGTTCTGAACATGATAATATACATAAATAAATATTTAGAAACACAGTTTCTATGATGTGCTCAAAAATCCATTAAATAATAAGTAACTCAGAAACTCAAGACTTCCCAGTAAAACTTGAAAGCAGCATAATGCAGCGAACATCAAATTGATGTTCGCTGCATTAAGGCCGTTTCAGACGGAACGCGTTGTCGCCCCTGGCAATGCATTGTCAATGGAGAGGCGAGCGGGCAGAGAGAAGGCGCGGCGTTCTGTCAGGCGACACGACAAGCGGGCGCACTCCCGCTGAACTGTCGCTTCCGTGCTCGTCGAACGCTTGCGCGCGCTCGTAGGAGCCGTTGGAAAAGTTGAGAACTGTTTATCTTTTTGTCGCGGCGGTTGAAAAATCACAATCGCGCTCCTCCGCCCGTCACTTCACACGGGGAGCGCAAAGTGAAGCCGCGGTGCCAGGCGACAACGCGAGCGGAATGTCGCCTACCGTCTGAAACGGCCTTTATGCTGCTTTCAATGGAAGTTGCTCCAGGCTGATGACCCTGCATCTGATCTACTGGCACCAGGGGTGTGACAGACAGACAGACAGACAGACAGACAGACAGACAGACAGACAGACAGACAGACAGACAGACAGACAGACAGACAGACAGACAGACAGAGAGACCGACAGACAGACAGACAGACAGACACAGCAGCAGCTTCCATGCTTCCACTGACTATGGAATCAGTGGATGACTGCTCTACCTGCTTAGACATAATATTGTGCAGAATAATATTTACATTTTGTCGACTCTACAAATACCAACCTATATCATCATGTCCTTTTGCTTTTTAGAAGATTTGTTTTAGATATTAGTAAAGATTCAAAGAGAATTCAACAGGGTAAACATAGGGAGAGAGAAATGAGAAATGATTTTCTTGTTTTACCCTTTTTCTAATAAAACAAACCACTAGCTGCCTCATCATGCATCATGCTTTCTAAAGCCCTCCCCATGTGGGTGTGAAGGGAAGGAGCTTTTAACAGTGTGATGTGGAACTTCTATTTAGTTCTATTTCTAACTCTCTGATGGTCAAGGACGTAAAATGCCTGAAGCTGATGTGGTGTACTCCGATGTGAAGTTCAAAAAGCCGAGGGAAAATGCCAAAAGTAAGTCTTAAATATAATACTCAATCTAATCTTATCTATCTATCTATCTATCTATCTATCTATCTATCTATCTATCTATCTATCTATCTATCTATCTATCGTAGTTAAAGAGTGAAATAGGAATGATTAATCTTACACTTTGATCAGCAGTTTTGTCTTGTGTCTTGGTCTTGCAGGGGCGGTTTCCTCATCGGATGAAACCACATACTCTGAAGTCACGATCTCAAAGGGTCAGCCATCACCAGAGCTCACTGGTAGGTTCAAAATAAAGAATAAATGTTATAATAAAACAGTAAAGTCACGGCTGTCTCAACATGTTCTACTTTATCCAGAATAAAAACATGAACACAGCGCTCTCTATTTGAATAGAAACAGTTCAGAACCATAACTTTAAAAATTACTTAAATGTTTATCGTATTATATAATAGAATGTTACACTAAAGACGAAATAAATGCGCTTCTCCAAACTTTTAGTACTTTATGCTTAAAATGTGTATTCGTCCACTTAAAATCCCCATTCAATTTTAATCATCTTCAGTTGTTTGCATGTAATAAAATGTAGTTTTTGACGGGTTAAAATCAGCCAAGGAAACGCCTTGACATTTCTTCTTCTTCTTTCTCATAAATGATCAGATGAAACTCGAGGAAGTCTATAGTTCACGGTGAAATGGTTTGAAGAAAAACAGAAAATAAGGAACTAAATACAAGTCTTATTTTAGTCATCTGTTAAAACAAGTGTCATGTTTCATGGTTCCTGTTATTTGCCAATGTCTTTCTGTAACTAGTGAAAAAGTACAAGCAATTCAAGTTCTCATATTCTGGATTGCTTAGACATTCTTAATGACACAGCAAAGTTCGTCTTTTGCAAACGGTTACATGCCATTAGCAGAAATGCCTGAATGGACAAATGCCTTCAAGCAATTGAGAAAAACTGTAAAACCTTTGAAATCATATGGTTGTGTCTTGGTGGTTATTAATGATCATACTTATTAAAAGCCAATTATTAACCTGTCCTGGTTACAAACAAAAATGGCCGAACCAAAAAAATCATAAATGTATCTTCAATTCATGTTTTTGTGAATTCTAGGAAATATAAGGAATAGTTCACTGGAGAAACCAATTTTTTTTCTATGTTTCAGCAGCATCCCCACATCAAGCCGGGTCAAAGGTCACACCAGAGAGAGTGGCCGTGGTCGTTCTCAGTCTTCTCCTGGCAGCTGCTCTCATCGCTCTAGGCTTCACATGTGAGTTTATGATCCTACAGTTCTAGTTATTATCAAAGTTTATATATGGAAGTAACTCTGCTCCATCGGATTTTGAAATTAAAAGCTATTTACCACTGAATGTTTATGCATTGAAATGATCTATCTGAACTTTTGCCTCTGAATTTTACTTTTATTTTCCAACAACTCATTTTTTCTCAATGGTCACAAATTCAACAAAAATCTATGTTTAAAAAATAAAATGTATTTATTCAAGTTGCTCAAATTTGATTAAATTGACTTGGCAAACTTGATAGTGTTAATTATGTGAATCCCTTGAAATTGACTGAATCCCAACACAAATTTGAGATTGAAGATTCGAGATCTGTTTCTTTGAATTTTTTCTCAATTGATGTATTTTCCTTAATTAATATCATCATCTTGGAATGATTCTCTTCTGACTCATCGCTGACTAGTTTCTTTAAATTATTTTTCTTCTTTAAAAAAATCAGTTTATGAAAAAAGTCAAACCAAGGAAAGCCTCCAAAAGATGACAATCGAGCATAAGGCCTTGAAAAGAAATATCACAGGTAAGTTTGACTGTAATCCACAAGTCTCAAGGCCCTAATATTATGTGTTGCAATTATATTTTCTGCCGGTTTCTACTGAACTGACTGTAGTGTGAGTTTTGTTCTTAAAAAACGATCCTCATGAATCCTTTGAACTGTTTCATTACAGAGACACGAGGTCAAGAGAAATCCTGCAAACCAGAGCAGTGCACGTGCCCAACCGGTCCAACAGGTGAGTGATGGATTGTGTCTTTACATCCTCTGATGATGATTAAAGAAACGCTGTTGTATTGAAGTGTTGGGGAGAAGTGAACTACAAGTAATTAAACTAGTATGTTAACTACATTTTTAAGGGGCTGGTGATAGTTCAACTACATTCATATTTGCATTGCAATTCTAGTTAAATTATTTTTTGTGTGTTTTTTGGGCCATAAATTGAAGAGAATAACTTTTAATATCACCACTGCTTCTCTAGTTGAACCCCCATTAGAGCCCTGTCCCCCTTTTTTTCATCCTGACCGCTGTGAAGGCAGGCATGGTACTTTCAGTATATTTGGATAATTTCCAACTGAAATATGCTGCAGTATAGTGACGTAAAATAGAAATACTATTAATACACATATTGACAGATTCAGAAGTTATATTGGCAGCATACGTGCATACAATATACATGCAATAAAAATTATTTAACCTCAATATAAACAGTGATTTGTTGCTGTGACCTCTCCAAAGGCGAGTCATGTCTGAAGTGTGCACCAGGCTGGGAGCAACATGGAGGAAAGTGCTATTATTTCTCTAATGCAACTTCAACCTGGCAGAGGAGCAGAGACCAGTGTCGATATGAAGGAGCAGCTCTGGTGAAGATAGACAGCAGAGGGGAGCAGGTATAGGACACATGCTGCTGGTTCATGCTGTTAAAGTGAAATTACGTTACATTTAACAAATATTTTTTGCTCAGGAATTCTTGGAGCTCAAGCTGAGGGCAAAGATGAACTATCCTGAGGACAAGTTCTGGATCGGACTGACCGACTCAGAGGAAGAGAACACGTGGTTGTGGACGGACGGATCATCACTGAACACCAGGTTTGACTGATGTAAACACATTTCATGTCCATGTCCAAATATCACCAGTTTACTGAATTCTTGTTTTCTGTCCAGTTTGTCTTTCTGGAGCCCAGGGGAGCCAGATAACTGGAAAGGTCAAGACGCTGATGGAGAGGACTGTGTGAGGATGGGAGAGAAAGCAGGAGCTCATGACCTGAGGTGTTGGTTTGATAGATCCTGCAAACGAGATCAAAGATATATTTGTGAGAAATCAGCAGGAACTGGACGTCGACGCATAGACTGTGTATAGGGTGTCAGTAGTACATCTGCTATTCATCTTAAATCTCAGTGCAGGAAACACAGTGAGGAGCAAAGATTCTTGACCCGTTCAGATCCCATAACTTCTCCAGGATACTTAGACAGAGAGGCAGGAAATTCAAGAGGTTGCAATATATTCCAACTTTAAAGTGACATTGTGTGGAAGTTAAATAACTTCAACAAAAACTGAATAAAGAAAAATTGAAAAAAAAAGAATATGGCCTGTTTTGGAATTTGTTTTATTATCAATGATCCTGCGTTTTTGATATCAAGCATCAATAATAAAAAATATATATGCAATGTTCTAGAAAACATCACCCAATTTTTATATATTAGTTATCTATTGATAAAAAAATCAACTCATGTGTCTGTAAAAAATGAAACAAATAAATAAAAAGGTCTCTCAACGTGTGTGTGTGTGTGGGGGGGGGGGGGGGGGGTTGGGCTGTCCGGGATGACACCTCTCTTCAACATTGTGTGTAAGGCTGGGACATTATCAAAGGACTGGCAGACTGGGGTGGTGGTTCCCCTGTTCAGAAAGTGGGATCAGAGAGTGTGTGCCAAATAAAGGGGGTAGCCTATCACACTTCTCAGCTTCCCTGATAAAGTCTACGCCAAGGTGCTGGAAACGGAGGGTCAGCCGATAGTCGAACCCAGTGACATTCGCGAGGTCAGTAAGTGGGTAGGTACTGAAACTGAAAGACAAATTCCTCTAAACCTATAGCCTATATATATTGTTAAATCAAAAAGAATAAACAGCAACCAGGCACGGACGGCCGATTTCAAATAATTCTCTCACACACACACACACACACACACACACACACACACACACACACACACACACACACACACACACACACACACACACACACACACACACACACACACACACACACACACACACACACACACACACACACACACACACACACACACACACACACACACACACACACACACACACACACACACTTTATTAAATGACACGACGGTGACTGCGGGTTCTGTTTGCCCGTACTGTAGTTTAGCCTAAAATGATAAAACATCACATCCATCAACTAAACTCCACAGTTGCGTCCCTCACACCTTTTCACACCACTAGCCTACTTCTGTTTAGCTTTCAAAATAAAAGACTGCACTCACTGTTTTGTAGGCCTACCTACAGCCTAACTGAAGGCACCTCTATAAACTCTATCTTAATAGATAAAGTACCAGTAGCACATGTCCAGCATCAGAATGTAACCAAACCATCTGACGTTCCGCAATTATTGCACAACATGCATTATGTTTGTCCATCAGCAACAATGAAAACACAGCCACTCAATTGGATATAAAATGCATCATGGCTTGCACTCGGCATCAATTCATCCAGACTTATTATTCAATAAACCCAAAAATTGTTTCTGACTCACCAATCTGACTCTCTGGCTATAGAAGAAAATCAAGCAGATAGTAATCCAGTCTGACTGATAGCACAGCTAGCTAGCAGATCCTTTGTGTAGGCTACCTGTCTGTTGAAACGCTCATACATTGTTGGTCCTTTTTGCTGCTGTAAATCGTCCAAGGCTGGCGCAGGGCTTTCTCTAGCTATTCATTCTTTTCTTTTGCTTTTTAAATTAAAATTCTACTTGTTAAAATTCCTTCAGTCTGAAGTATCTGCGTCTGCGAGCACCGCAATGTTGATTTTGAAATTTGCGGGGTTACCCATACCGTGAATGAGCGTCGCCGGCACATGGACATATGACGTAAGCTGCGTAAATGTCCAGTAATATCCGGTAATATCTCGATTTTGATTGGTCCGTCCATGTATGTTATGTAGGCTAATGGAAAAGACTTCTTGCATTATACCATAGGTCCATGATATATTAATGTAAAAAAGTTGCTGTCCACAATGAATGAGCAGCAAAGCCACTGCTTATGTTTACATTATCATAACGTCTAAACTTTTAAGTAATACAAAGATTACATATAAAAATCACAAGAATAAACAGTTTGCTCCTCCAGCAACACAAGGAAGGAGCGCTTAACACCATTTATTTGATAAATGCTTTAATAATATATGAGATAAAGGGAAATACTAAATACAGGACAGTAGTGGACACAATCTTACAGGCGACATGACTCGGTTGTGACCAAGATTTTATAAGTACATTTTTATTTTTATAGCACTTTTCAAATCAAACAAAGTGTTTTACATGGCACACAGCATACTTAAAAGAATGTGTACAAAACATTTAAATAAACCGTGAAGTGAGAGACTAAGTAGAGCATGAAGTGCATTGCAATAAAAACATAAAGATGAAGAGCAAAGGCAATAGAACATTTTATAATAACAATAAAGGACACCTTACAGTTAAAACAGGAACATATAGTTTAAACAAAAAAAAAAGTTTCCTTGAGTGTCTGTATAAAGAATCTTTGCTTCACACTCAGGTTTAAGATGAACCAAAGACGCATTGCGCACGTCCAGTTTCTGCCGCTTTCTCACACATATATCTGTGAAGATA
The DNA here is from genome assembly GCA_026122265.1 of Ammodytes dubius. Classification (NCBI taxonomy): domain Eukaryota; kingdom Metazoa; phylum Chordata; class Actinopteri; order Uranoscopiformes; family Ammodytidae; genus Ammodytes; species Ammodytes dubius. The sequence continues at coordinate 23,651,893 of CM047520.1, read as the reverse complement.
TTGGCAGGACTTATCAATCCAACCCTTCTGACCACCAGTGCCTTCCTCTCCCATCATCACACAGTCTTCTCCGTTAACAGAATCTTCACGTTTAGAGTCGTTCGGCTCCCCTTCTCTCCAGAAAGACAAACTGAGGTATTTGGAACAGACAGAAATGCTTCAGTAAAACTGATCTTTGTAAATTGACATGCAGTGTTAGCAGTGAAACAATAAGAAGAACACGAGTGCTTTAACATTTCAGAACAACACAAAGGGAATAATTTGGAGACACTGGGTCACATGACATAGAAGCTATTGAAGAAAAATGCATTATTTTTTTTTGTTAAAAATAAATTAGTTACACATTATCAGTCGAAACGAGTGTGCTACATGAGAACTGTATATATTCTAAATATTCATATTATTTAAATATATATATATATAATATATACACAAACATATATATATTGTGTGTGTGTGTATATATAGCCAAGTCAGCATGAAGGTATAAAATACATTTGTTTATCAGTCATACCTGTTGTTCAGTGGAGATCCGTCCGCCCACAACCACGTTCCCTCTTCCTCTGAGTCGGTCAGTCCGATCCATAGCTTCTCATCTGCATATCTCATCCTGCCTCTCAGCTTCCCCTCCAAGAATTCCTGAGCAGAAAGATATTGGTGAAAAACTACAATATTTTTTTTAAAGATATTTTTTAGGCATTTTTGCTTTATCAGATAGAGTTGAAGAGACAGTGTTGAAATGTGGCAAAGAGGGGAGGACATGCACAGAACTGACCCGGGCGGGTTTCGCCACCGGCGCCCGCAAAACTACAATATTTAACGTAACATAACACTTTTACTTTATGATTCAAATCAACAAATCAAACTTTATTCATAAAGCACTTGTCATGCCCAGCAAAGGCGACAAAAAATGCTTTACGGAAAAAAAAAATAAGACTAGTAGGGAAAAGAACAAGACCATCCACACAGTCCTGTCAACCGGTCTAGACTGACAGTATAAAAGCAGTTTATAAAACTAAGTTTTACAATAATTCTCAACATATATTTTCAATCGGATTTTTGTAAAATCTTGTTGAGGCACCCAATTTAGATATCATATACTGAGTTTTACTGTTTCAGACCAGGTTTCCAGAGATTACTGATTATGAAAATAGAAAATAATAAATAAATAGAAAAAAAATTAAATATTGTAAAACGAGTAAAACAAAAATATCTATTAAAATATTTTAGGTCAATAAAGAGGTTGGTCTCTTGAGTCTTCTTTCAAAAATATGAATAATCTGAACCAGCAGCTTGTGTCCCACCTGCTCCTCCCTGCTGTCTATCTTCACCAGATCTCCTCCGCTATTTTGACACAGTTTTCTGCTCGTCTCCCAGGGGAAACGTCCGGCAGAGAACTGATAGCACTTTCCTCCATGTTGCTCCCAGCCTGGTTCACACTTCAGACATGACTCGCCTTTGGAGAGATCACAGCAACAAATCACTGTTTATATTGAGGTTAAAGGTGGAGTCAGCGATTCCGGAGAATGATTGTTGTCAAAATGAGTGATTATCTCCTCCAGTGTTGATACACAGCCTAGGCTCTGTAAACGGGCATGTATACAGAGGGTATGTAAAGAAAGGGTTGACTCCACCTTTAAATGAGTTTGAAAGCATTTATATACGTTTGCTGCCAATTTAACTTTTCAAAGCTCTAGCTCCATCAGTGCTTTTTTAATCATAATCAGAGGAAGAAAATGTACACACATGAATACACCTGCAAGTACAACCTGTAGCTGCTCAATATCACCATCACAAACTTAAAACATCTGCACAGTCCATGTGGACACTATGTGCTAATGCCCAGCATGTGAAATATTGAGTGTTTTTTGTTCTTGTTTTTTAAATAATTTTTTCTTTATCTTGTCTGTTTTGTGTGAGAACGATGATATGCATCAATTACTTTTTTCAACGGTTGGGCACGTACACTGCTCTGGTTTGCAGGATGTCTATTGACATCTTGTCTCTGTAATTAAACAGTTTTAAAGAATTCATTGGATCACTTCTTGAGAACAAAACTCACAGTACAGTCAGTTCAAACTTGCCAGCAGAAATTATGTTGCCAGTAAATAATATTAGGGACATGAAGGAGACAGAGACTTGTGGACTATATTATAACTACTTGAATGTAAATATAAATGTAGTGAAAATACCAACAAGCTCCTGAAAAATGTAGTTAACATACTAGTTTAATTACATGCAGTTCACTTCTCCCAAACACTTGAACCCGTCAGTCTTTCTCTTATCATCATCAGAGGATGTAAACCTGTTAGAAAGACACAATCCATCACTCACCTGTTGGAACGGTTGGGCACGTACACTGCTCTGGTTTGCAGGATTCCTCTTGACCTCGTGTCTCTGTGATGAAACAGTTTATTGTTTAAGAACAAAACTCACAGTACAGTCAGTTCAGTAGAAACCTGCAGAAAATATGATCAGCAGTTCATAATATTAGAGAGTCACCGGTCAGACGGGACATAATATTAGAGACATGAGACTTGTGGACAAGAGTCAAACTTACCTGTGAGGTTTCTTTTCAGGGCCTGAAGCTCCTTTGTCATGTTCTGGAAACTTTCATTGGTTTGAATGTGTCTATAATCTGATTTAAAAAAAGAAATAAGAATAAGACTGTGTATAAAAGCCTAAAAGAAAAGTTTAGTACGAGTTGATGCATCAATATTTATTACAAATAATGATTATTATAGAAAAAGCGAGATATTCTTTTCAAACAAACATAACATGAATCTTAAAGTTGTTTTAAACTTTATAATAAGTCAGTTTAATTTACTTTGATAATAACTAGAACTGTAGGATCATATACTCACAGTTGAAGCCGCGATCGATGAGAGCAGCTGCCAGGAGAAGACTGAGAACGACCACGGCCACTCTCTCTGGTGTGACCTTTGACCCGGCCTGATGTGGGGACGCTGCAGAAGAGAGACAGAAATAAGAAAATCACTCTCAGGATAGTGAACTAGATTCTTAAACATCTTGTTTTCTGTAACTGGGAAGGAGTTACTCTGTTGATTCCTCCTGGTATAAAACATTCTTGTGTCTGTATATCAGATGACAAAAAAAAGTGAACATGTAGTAACTTATTTTCTTGTTTCTATTTTAAACTAGACTTCCTCAACAAGTCTTATCTGAGATCTTCTGAGAAAGAAGAAGAGGAAGCTTCTATGAAGTTGATTTTTAACACCTCTAAAACTACAGTATATGTTATATTTTAACATGAACAGAGGATTTTAAACAACGATTACATGTTTTATTGCGTAAACTACTAAAATGATATATCACTAATATTATAAACATTGTTTGTTTTACCCACCAGTGCACTGAGTCTCCATGATCGTGACATATGCGTTTTCGGTTTCATCCGCGTCTGTAAGACACAAAACCAAGATTCATCATTCATATTTCCTTCATTTACTCTAAGACAAAACAAGAGAAACGGCTGTAGATAGATAGATAGATAGATAGATAGATAGATAGATAGATAGATAGATAGATAGATAGATAGATAGATAGATAGATAGATAGATAGATAGATAGATAGATAGATAGATAGATAGATAGATAGATAGATAGATAGATAGATAGATAGATAGATAGATAGATAGATAGATAAGATAGATAGACAGACAGAGTATCATGTTTGAGACATACCATTGGCATTTCCCCTCTCTCTTGTGAACTTCACTTCAGCTCCAGACATTTTACGTTGTTGACCATCAGAGAGTTAGAAAGAGAACTAAAGAGCTGTTAAATGCTCCTTCCTCTCAGACCCACATGGGGAGGGCTCTATAAAAGAGTCATGACTGTTTAGGGTTGTAAACGATTGGTTTGTTAAAAGGGAAACACAGAGAGAGAGAGAGAGAGAGAGAGAGAGAGAGAGAGAGAGAGAGAAGAGAGAGAGAGAGATCTCCCTTCAAATATCAGCTAATCAGGCTGACGACCAGCAACTAAGAGCATTGAGGAGAAAGGAGGGGTGGAAGGAAACACCATATATTTTATAAATGCTTTAATAAGATCAGATAACAGGAAATTCTAAATACAGGATCAGCTGATACTGTTTTACAGGCGACATGACTCGGTTGTGACCAAGATTTTATAAGTAGGCCTAAGTACATTTTTATTTGTATAGCACTTTTTAAAGCAAACAGTTGCATAGTGCTTTACATGGCACACAGCATACTTAAATGAATGCCCACAAAAAAAATAAAAATAAACAGATGAGCGGGAGACTAAGTACAGTATGAAGTGTGTTGAAATAAAAACTAAAATATGAAGAGCCAAGGCAATAGAACATTTTACAATAAAAGCACAAGGAAAGGCAGAACAGAGAGAACAATCCACAACATACAGAATACATTTAAGAAAGAGTCCAATTTCATTCTAGCACAAATCCGTTTCTGCAGTTTAATTGTAAAATAGGACGAGCAGAGCTTTAATAAAGAAAAAAAAACTAGCGATTAAGGGAGGAAATAATAAACATATTATGAAAATAATCGATAGCTCACATTGAGCTCCACCTGAACCAACTAAGACAGTAAAATCTTGCTTTGACATAATGATGAGGATTAATATTCTTATGATTTAATATGTAATAATAGAACAGTCATATGGAACATTTATAAACATTGAGTATTTTTAGGGCTTTTAACACATTTTCCTGATTATACTTTTACTAAAGTAACATTTTCAATTCAGCACTTTTACTTGTAAGTATTTCCACAGTGTGGTATTAACGTCAGATTAGAGTTTTTGTTTTTCTATAATAATTCAATACTTTTTTTTAAGATTCCATTTTTTTGGCTCAATATCACAGGTGTTAAACTTGATGAAGTTATTTAAGGTCATTACAATGTCACCTAAGGGTTTAATTTTGGAATATCTAATCCTCTTGAATTTCCTGCTTCTCCTCTGAGGAATGGACAGGGATCAAGAATCTTTGCTTCACACTCTGTTTTCTGCTCTGAGATTTAAGATGACCCAAAGACACATTGTGGACGTCCATTTTCTGCTGCTTTCTCACAAATATATCTTTGAGGACGTCCGCAGGAATTATCAGACCAACAGTTCACGAGCTGATATTCTCTTTTCTCTCCCATGCTCACACAGTCCTCTCTATTATTATCGTCATTTGGCTCCGCGTATCTCCAGAAAGACAAACTGAGATATTTGGAACAGAAAGAACTGCTTCAGTAAACTTGCTGATTTTTGGAAATAGACATGAAAGTCAGACCCCCACCCCCATGCCAAAAGGAAATAACTAATACAACTTTACTCATGTAGGTTTCCATAGAAAATATATTAAATATTGATAATTATAAATTGGCCCCATAATGAAAAATAAAATAAATAAGTGAAAGACAATGATGGACCAAAAAATCCTGTGCAGTACTATCTTCTGGAATAATTATATTGATTATAATATTTGTTAAACATAAATTAATTACACATTATAGATCAAAATGAGTGTGCTACAAGAGCCCAATTTAGAAAATATATATTTATATATACTTATTTCAGGCAAAGTCAGCATGAAGGTATATAAGACATTTTATTAAAAATACATTTGTTAATCAGTCAAACCTGTTGTTCAGTGGGTTCCGTCCGTCCACAACCAGGTTCCCTCTTCTGCTAAGTCAGTCAGTCCGATCACAAACCTGTCCCCGGGATGGTTCATCTTTCCTCTCACGTTCTGCTCCAAGAATTCCTGAGCAGAAAATATTGGTGAAAAACTACAAAATGTAACGAAACTTCACTTTAACAGCATGAACCAGCAGCATGTGTCCTACCTGCTCCTCTCTGCTGTCTACCTTCACCAGATCTGCTCCTTCACGTTGACACAGTTTTCTGCTCGTCTCCCAGGTTGAAGCTGCATCAGAGAAGTAATAGCACTTTCCTCCATGTTGGTCCCAGAATGGTTCACACTTCAGACATGACTCGCCTTTGGAGAGATCACAGCAACACATCACTGTTTATATTGAGGTGGAGTCAGCTTTTTTAATCATCATCAGAGGAAGCAAATGCACACACATGAATACACCTGCAGGTACAACCTGTAACTGTAGTTTGTATCACAAACTTAACACATCTGCAACGGTCCATTTGAGCCTATTGTTTTTTTTTTTTTTTACATTTTTTGTTCTTGTTTTTTATTAATTTTTTCTTTATCTTGTTGTTTTTTTACTTCTGCTGCACTGATTGCAGCCATGATAATTTTAGTTGTTTTCCTACAATGTCAACAGAATATATTGTATCTTGTAGTCTTCACGTGAGAAGGATGAAATGCATCACTTCCTTTTTTCAACTGTTGGGCACCTACACTACACTGGTTTGCAGGATTTCTTTTTACCTCGTGTAATGAACAGACATGAGACTTGTGGACAAGAGTCAAACTTACCCGAGAGGTTTATTTTCAGGGCCTGAAGCTCCTTTGTCACGTTCTGGAGACTTTCATTGGTTTGAATGTGTTTAGAATCTGATTGAAAATAAATAAATAAAGTACTGTAAATAAAGAAACCAGTCAACGATGAGTCAGAAGAGAATCATTTTACAACAAGTTGATGTATCAAAATTTATTACAAATAATTATTATTATGGAAAAACTGAGATATTTTTTTCACATAACTAGAACTGTAGGATCATAAACTCACATGTGAAGCCTAGACCGATGAGAGCAGCTACCAGGAGAAGACTGAGAACGACCACGGCCACTCTCTCTGGTGTGACCTTTGACCCGGCCTGATGTGGGGACGCTGCAGGAGAGAGACAGAAATAAGCAAATATTGCTACCTTAAATATAATGGATTCATTAAATGAGGGCACAGACACTCACTTTACCCCACAGCATTGATCTCACTTTACCCCACCGCCACAATTTGAGACAAAACTACCTCTCTTAGCAATTTAGGCAAATCTGCAGTTAGCATCATCACATGGTTTCATATGTTTCTAGTTCATCAAAATGTATGGTAGAAGATTTTCTACCTGAATCAATTTGCTTTGGCACAACAGTTGATTAAGTAGACAGCAAGAAAATTTACTTTTTTATGCAAAAAAAAACATTTTTGTGAAAAAAACACCATGAGGTCCTATCCTCCATGGTCAAGGGGAAATGAGAGGGGCTTGAAAACAAAATGTTCGAATGGCCAAAAATGTGTTCCGTTGCCTAGATACAGGGGGTGTCTCACATTACCCGATGTCTCACATTACCCCGTTCTCCCCTATTTCCTTATTTTGTTTTTGCTTCCAGCTATTTTAAACTTCCTCAATAATTGTTATCTGAGATATATCAGAATGAAGAAGAGGAAGCATCTATGAAAGTGTGATATTGAAAACCTCAAAAACGACATTATTTCACCGCGGAAAAAATTAAGAGACCAGTCTGGATGTTTCCTCAATCTTTATCTCTACATTACTTATCGAAAATGCTCTAAATGACAATATTTTTATTGTGAATTTGGTAGAAATGTTGTCAGTAGTTTATATTATAAAATCAAAATGTTCATTTTACTCAAACATATGCCTCTAAAGAGTAAAACAATAGTCACTGAACATTTGGAGTGGTCTCTTAATTTTTTCCGAAGCTGTACGTATATTCCAGTCCATTAAATTCCAGTCCCCCCCCCCTCCCCCCCGTATTTCAACTTTTTTCATTATTTTAGCAAAAAAACTCTATTCACACCTTTAATATCTTACATTGTGTATATCCAACTTTTCACACTAATGACACTTTTTGGTATTTTTTCAAACTTTCATACTCAGCTATCCAGTTTAGAGCTTTTTCAGCATTCACACATTTTCAGCAGGAAATGCATTTTTCTAGTACTATAAACATTGTTTTTTTTACCCACCAGTGCGCTGAGTCTCCGTGATATTTGCGTATGTGTTTTCATCTGTTCCTGTAAGACCAAGACATAAAACCAAACTGCTGAAAAAGTGTAAGATTCATCATTCTTATTTCACTCATTTACTCTCCTCATTTGCAAAACAAAAGAAACAGAGAAACAGCTGTATAGATAGATAGATAGATAGATAGATAGATAGATAGATAGATAGATAGATAGATAGATAGATAGATAGATAGATAGATAGATAGATAGATAGATAGATAGATAGATAGATAGATAGATAGATAGATAGATAGATAGATAGATAGATAGATAGATAGATAGATAGATAGATAGATAGATAGATAGATAGATAGATGAAAAGATAGACCAACAGATTGATGGATACAGTATAATTTTTAAGACTTACCGTTGGCATTTTCCCTCTCTCTTGTGAACTTAACTTCAGCTCCAGACATCTTACCTCCTTGACCATCAGACAGTTGGAAAGAGAACTAAAGTGAAAGTCACACCGTTAAAAGCTCCTTCCTCTCAGACCAACATGGGAAGGGCTCTATAAAGCATCATGCCTGATTATTAGGCAACAACTGGTTTGTTAAAAGGGAAAACAATTGTAACAAATACTTGAATGTTCAAAAAAGCACAAAGACATCATAGAAGTTGGCCTATGTAGAGTGGACACAATACACCATTATATTATGTCTAAGCAGGTGGAGCGGTCGTCCACCGATGGCTCATGGTTCCCGGAGATGAAGGCAATACAAAGAAAGGGAAAACAAGCTTTGCTTTTCAGAATTGCTTTTTATTAAAAAATTAAACATTAAACTAAAATCTCAAGTCAAAACAGAAACAACAACATGTGACTGAGTTGAGGGTGAAAAAATAAACCAAGGTCTAAATGAACGTTAGTCGCCTTTTTTCCTTAATATTTTTAAATCAGAAAGACATGAGAGGCCGGCTGCGTCACAGATATATTTCAGACTGGACTGTAGTGTTTGGTTCTAAGCGGACTTGTTTAATACGTTTCACAGCTTAAACTTGTTCTCTTTGGTCCCTCCCCTATGGTCCCTCCCTGACACGCTCTACACCAACAAAGTCGTGCCAAAGTGAATGGACAGTCCCAACAGCCAATAAGAACAGAGAATCCGTTTTTTTTTTTTTTTTTTTTTTTTTTTTTTTTAAATCGGAGCCTCGCTCTGATTAGTCAAAGTGCTCAGGTTCACTTTGACCAATCAGAAATCATATAAACCAGCTTTAACAAAATAAAGAAACAATCCGTGCCAAGAAATACGTAAAGTAAAAGGTTAACAGCAGTCCTTCCTTCTCACTAGGGCGGAAGTGCGCGGGTATAGTACTGTTTTTTTTGTGTCTTTACAGTCTACAGTAAAAATGTCTTGTTATTTTCAGTTTAAAACCAAAGTTTTCATTTACCCAGAACAAGGCGGCTTTGTGTGATGATTGTAGAAAATATGAAAAGTCTGAATTTTCAGTTTGAATCGAGCAATATTCAAAGTCTGTCTTTGTGAGACCGGCCCCACAAACAGCAGTTGAACTGTGGCGAGAGATAACGAGTCCAAAAATGTTTCATCAACGCTCCAAACATGGTTAATTCGAGTTTGAAATAAAGGCTGCTTGTAAATAAAATTTTAACTGTAGGCAACATAATTAAACATGGATGTGAACCGTCATTATTTGGTAAAATGTTTAACCTTCCTTGTGATTTTATCAGAACTTGATGACCTGATGTTCTGTCTTTTTCTAATGTGTACCATCCTTAACACTTTATTTTAGGATGGATCTATAAACTATAAACATACTGCTGTAAAAAAAAACAGCAGGAAAGACTTGATAAGACCTGATGAAAGAAAATCTAATATAAACGACGAGTTTCAGAGACATAATTTCAACATTCATGTGCGATGGAATGTACAGTATTTCTTTCGAGCTTTAACACATATTTGAATGGAAAAAAAAAAAGATCTCAAATAAATAATAATAACTGTGGCTCAGGTGGTAGAGCGGGTCGGCCAAAAATCAGAGGGTTGGCAGTTCAATTCCCACCCTGCCACTTGGGTCATGGTTGTTGTGTCCATGGGCAAGACGCTTCACCCACCTTGCCCCGTGTGAATGTGTATATGACTGCTGTAAGTTTGTGGTGGTCGGATGGCCCGTAGGCGCAAAATGGCAGCCACGCTTCCACCACCGGTATGACTGTGTGTGAATGGAACCTGGAACCCTGTAAAGCGTTTTGAGTGCCTAGAAAAGCGCTATATAAATCCAATCCATTATTATTATTATCTCAAATTGAACTGCATTTCATCATTCTGAATTCTCCCTCTCTTGGGACATAGAAGGCGGGTCGTCTGCGCTATCTCGCTCCTGAAGCTCTCGGACGGCGAGGCTTCGAACAATCATGGCGTCCATCTTGGTGCTGTCCAGAGCGGAGCGGGAGAACCACAGAGGGCTGCTCGGGACACAGCGCCCGTTCGGCTGGAGGTAGAACAAGTCGTTGCGCTGCCTCACCGACTCTGGGCTGCAGGGAACCGGAAAATACAGTTTTGATTGATTGATTGATTCAGTTTTATTTCAGACATATCAAAAAAAATAAAAAAATAAAAGCATGAAAATACAATAAAAAAAATATGTTCAAATGATTTCACAAATAAAAATAAACAAAATAAACAAAAAAATAAACAAATAACATATTGAATTGATATGCCTGAAAAGGAGTAGGAAGAAGTATAAACTTAAGTTACTTCATGAGCAAATTGATAGAGATACAAGGTTAATACAGACAAGGTTAAGTTAAGTTACTTTATTAGTCAATGGTTATATATTGAAATTGGTCTTTCCGCATATCCCCTCTCAGGTTATTACACTTCAGAGGGGGTCAGAGCACAGGGTCAGCCATAGTACAGCGCCCCTGGAGCAGTTTGGGGTTAAGTGTCTTGCTCAAGGACACAATGGTAAAGATGGTGGGCACAGTAGATGTAACAGCAGCCACCACTAGTTTTACTACTAAACACCTCCTGTCCGGTGCCGGGGATCGAACCAGAGACCTCATGGTTACTGGTCGGCCCCTCTTTTCCTCTAGGCCATCCTACCACCTACCACACATGACGAAGGTTCATGAGTTTCGATTGAGAGGTGATAGAAATCAGCATTTAAATCTTAAATTGATCAAATGAGAAAAGATGAATGAATGAAGTTACAAACCACTTGGAGAGGTAGAACCGGTAGAGTCTGACTGGACAGCGGAGAGGGTTCTCCGTGTTCTCCGGCATCTCCAGGACTCTGTCTGTTTTCTTACGCTTCTTGGCCGGGACGCCGTCTGCATCTAATGAACACACACCACACACACACACACACACACACACACACACACACACACACACACACACACACACACACACACACACACACACACACACACACCACACACACACACACACACACACACACACACACACACACACACACACACACACACACACACACACACACACACACACACACACACACACACACACACACTTTCTGTAAATTAAATATAGTAACATTCCTACTTGTATAGCTTATTATTATTATGATTATTAATTTATGACATTTTGAATAGGTTTATTCACCAGACAAACAGTGTATAACAAGTTTATAGGAAAGATTAGAAAGAAAAAACAAAAGGCAAGATTGCCATGATTAAGTGATTGTCCCATGACCCCTTATTTATCTTTTTTATTTTCTGTATGTGGTTGCTGTTTGTGCTTCTTGTCCTGTAGTTTCTGTCCACAGTTTATATAGTGTTGATAATGTGTAAGATATTCATACAAAAATAAAAAAATGTAACATCTCAATACAATATTCAAGCAATACAATCAGGTACTCTTCTCTTAAAGGTGCAGTGTGTAATATGACATAATCAAGAAAGTTCTACAAAGTTCTAGAATGCAACGCTCCCTGGGTAACCCCAACCCTTTTGAATAATAACAGAAGCTACAGTGGCCTTCAAGGACAAGAACAATTCTAATTTCTAAACAATGCACCTGATGACACTCCAACTATGACACTTTCAAGATGGCGGCACTAGGCCTTGGTCCAAGATATGCAGAAATATGGACATATATGAGACCCTTTCTAAGGGAAAAAATCAATAATTAAAAAAAAATATATATTATGATGCACTAAATTAAATGTATTTATGGATATTATAATTACTTTCTACAAAATCTGCTAGGAAATAAAACCCAAAATTCTACACACTGCAGGTTTAACCCTGCTTAATCCTGCTGGTACCTGTCTCAGCCTCAGCCTCTGTCTCGGTGGTGGATATGGGCGGGTAGAAGCGCAGGAAGGTGGTCTTGCTGTTGTTCTGGTTGGTTTTGGTGCAGCGCATGACGTGGGCGAAGGAGAGCTGCCGGTGCTGCTCCACCGCGCTGAAGCCGAAGAACTTGCAGAAGAAGAAGAGCAGCGTGTTGAGCAGCACGATGGGCGAGTACGCGCCCAACTGCTTACAGTCCCACAGGAAGTCCTCCTCCACACGCGAATGCACATAACCTGCACACAGAGGCACAGGGAGTAGGTATTAATATGACAAACTTAGGGGGGGGGGGCGGTGGTGGTGTAGTGGTTAGAGCATCCCCCTAGAGGCTTGTGCCTCGCAGCGGACCCGGGTTCGAATCCGACCCGGGTAAATTCTCTGCATGTCATTCCCCTCTTTGCCCCATTTCAACTATGTTTCTACAAATCTGTCCAATAAAGTGCAAAATGACCAAAAATAATCTTAAAAAATTGAAAATTAGACAGACTTAAAAAGGTACAGTGTGTTATATCAGAGTAATTTGGCGTCAACTAGTGACAGAGGCACAGGGAGATTCAACTAAAATACTATAACATTTTTGAACAGAATACATACAAGTCTTAAAATGAATGCCAATATTTCCATATGCATATGTAGTTGAAATGAGGAATAGTATAAATCAATAAAATGTAAACTTAACCTAGATGAACGTGAATCAGAATGGTCTCAATGGGGGAAAACAGACAGTAACTAGTGCGATGACTCACCGCGGGCTGTGACTGAGGGTTTGAAACCTTTCAGGACCTTGGTGAAGGTCAGGGAGAACTTCTTGTAGATGTGATCGCTGAATATGTTCTCCAGGCGACCGCTCTCTAACAGGTGCTGCAGAGACACAACACAAATAACAAAAAGAAAAAAAATGATTTCCCAATTGATTTCTGACTGAGTTTGTTCTGCAGATTTGTTTTTATTTGTGTATAAATCCCTACAGCAGATGGCACTGCTGCTTATAATAAAAGTATTTAAAAAGCACTTTACACTGTGGTGTGTGTGTGTGTGTGTGTGTGTGTGTGTGTGAGTGAGTGAGTGATGTGAGTGAGTGAGTGAGTGAGTGAGTGAGTGAGTGAGTGAGTGAGTGAGTGAGTGAGTGAGTGAGTGAGTGAGTGAGTGAGTGAGTGAGTGAGTGAGTGAGTGAGTGAGTGAGTGAGTGAGTGAGTGAGTGAGGATGAGTGAGTGAGTGAGTGAGTGAGTGAGTGTGTGTGTGTGTGTGTGTGTGTGTGTCTTGCCTGTTGAATGCTGAGGCAGAGGTAGAACAGGCTGTCCGGTGAGTACGGTTCTCCGTCGGGTTGTTTCGCCTCATCGATGAAGCAGCAGAGGCCGTCGCTCAGCTCGGGGGCAGAGCAGCGGATAATGTCCTCGTTTAACGTCACTGTGTTTTTGCACAACACAGAAGAAATACAGTCAGGAAGAGGACGAGTTATCTCAAAATTATAAGTTTAAAAGGTGCTCCGAGGCACTTTCAGATTGTGTTAATTCTTGCGCCCCCTTTGGACAAAAGCAGAAGTGTTTTTATTACGCCAGGTGTTGTTCCTGGGTGAGCGTACCCATAACAAAGGCATTAAGAAAAACAATATAATAATAGCATTCTTTGCACTGATGGTCTCATTTGCTGTTACATGTAATTTATGATCAACAGAGGAAAAATGCGACTTTTTCAGAAATATTTTAAAGTTCCTCGCAGCACCTTTAAATAGCTTGTGCTTGAGATAACGGTGTATAATATCTTAAGTAATGAGAGGAAACAAGCTTTTGTTAACTATCTCGTGATCATCACATGAAAACAAAGGAAACAAAATGTATGATGATTCCATATAAGTTTAGGGCTTTTGTACAAAACAACTCAGGAGATTCAACTCAGAAAAATCTAATTCTTAAAAAAAAAAGTCAGAAGAACATACACGGAGCGAGGTCCATGTCTGTTTGTGAGTCCCTCCACTGTGTCCATCTCCTCCAGGCGTCTATTCCACATCCAGTCGTCAGTTTGTTCTTCCTAGACACGGATACGTCTTTATGTTCTGTGTCCTCTTCAGCTGCTGTGGACGGCTGCTGCATCTTACGACCCTTTGACAGAGAAGAGAGACGAGATTAAGCCACAGGGAAAAGACAGAGAAATGCTCGGTTGTCTCAAAATTAATCATTTAATAATGTAATAATTTTTATTTACAATATATTTATTGCAGCTTTTTTTTTTTTTTTACAATATACACAAACAAACAAACAAACACCTGCACCATCACAACACACAAAAAAACTGAACAGAAATAAAACAGAAAAGACAGAGAAGAGAGACGAGATTATTTACGCCACAGAAAAAAACAACAGCATGTAAGAAATAACCCAATCCTCAATCCTTTTGAAATAGGAAGACCTAGGAAAAGACGGAGAAATGCTCTGTTGGTCTCAAAATGAATCCTTTAATGTATTTCTGGTCACATTGCAAAGCAGTGAAGAGCGCTTGCAAGAATTTGTGCAAAATGTTACAATATTAAACAATTTAATTTCTTTGGACTGGGCGGACCCCGCCAGCAAATGGGTTGGACTTTCTCGCAAATCATGTATGAAAAAATCTGTGTTGTGTGTTTGTGTGTGTGTGTGTGTGTGTGTGTGTGTGTGTGTGTGTGTGTGTGTGTGTGTGTGTGTGTGTGTGTGTGTGTGAGAAAAGGATTGTATCTATTTTCACAGTACAGATAGTGAAAGAGAGACCTTGGGAATCTTGGCTTGGGAGCCAGAAAGCAGTTGCATAGAAAAAAAAAATTCAAGGCCACAGAACAGAAAGACTACAGTATATTTCAAGTTAACACCAAATGAACAAGCACAACCTCTAAACTCAGTTCTTTGTTGCTTTTATTTGTTTTTTTTTACCTTGTTTTTGTTGTGGACTTTCCTGGCAGGTTGTTCTAACAGAGGAGTGGTCGGTGGAGCTGGAGATTGGAGCTCAGCTTGACGCGCACTAGGCATTCTCACTTCTAAAAACAAAGGCATGGTTACATCTTGTATTTTCGATACTGATGTTAATTTATGAACACTGTCCCTATCAAAAAATCAAATAAATATACATATAATAAACATAATGACTGCAGGTATAAGGTTAAGCTCACCAGCAACTTGTTTACTACAATACAAGCTCCCCAACAAATACATTCAATAAAATTAAATATACATTTGTCTAATAAACTTTCTCGATCCAGCAGTTTCCCTTACGTCCTAATGTCCAAACATAAAATCATCACTTCATTTAATATTCATCTAATTTCTTTTACCCTTTGAAGCGGACATTTCTTCTCCTTCTTTGTCCTCTCTCTCGTTCTTCTTCTCTTCTGTTTTCTCCGTCTCACACGTCTGGAAGTCGAGCTCCTCCTCCTCCGGGTGGATTTTCTTCTTCGTGGGTTTCAGGGTCAGATCAGTGCGGTCGGCTGACACAGGAACAAACAGCGGCACAGGAAGCTGCAGCACGTCGCAAATTAAAACAGAGAAGAAGAATCTGTAAAAAGCTGATAGTGGCAGCATGGAGGTGTGCTGCTTAACACCAAACAACATGACCATTTAACAACATTCAGTCATTTGTAGGAACTTTTTATATTGACTAGATAGTTAGACAATACAGAGTGGGAATGAATTCTGGCTCAGGAAACCAAGGACGTAGGTAATACAGTATATGAGTGATTCTTGAGGAGCGGGACAAAAGACCGTCTTGCAATAGTAACTGTTGTTATGTTTAAAAATAAAAATATTTTAAATTGTAGATGTTATTAGGGATTAAGAATAGAATGTCTGGGGCACAATTATCCCCTTAAATTTAATGTTATCATTATTATGTCAAATATATGACACTTGTTATCAGGAAACCAAGGGTATAGGTAATATTTGTGTGTGAGCAAACAAAGTAAAACAGACTTCATGAGATGTGTAAACGTACCGGTACAGGCAGACCCAGAAGCCTTGGCGTGTACTGGCTGTACATGTTCAGAGGCAGAGGGACATACACTGGCACTGGGACGGGCAACACTATGACTCTGGGGTTAGAGGTTTCTGCACAAAACAAAAAGAAGAAGAAGAAGAAATCGTCATGAAAACTTTTAATGCTGTAGATTTGTTTATAATAATATATATTTATACATGAGTTGGTTAAGACAAGCGTGTGTGTGTTGGCTGAATGCTGACCATTAACTAAAATACTTAAATCTGAGATTGTCTAACATCTAAAGACAATGTTTCATTTATTTAGTTTTTAGTCACAAACTATAAGTTTTTTTTTCTTATAAGACTGGGGATCTTGCAGTGTTACTATTTGAATGACTACAACTAGATTCCTTTTGCGTGTGCCAAAATGATTTCATAGGAACGTCATGTCAAGACAAGGAAAAGACTGACTTAAGACAGCTCAGTTCCGACATTGGAAATTTGTCTGCGACAGTGAAATCGCTTGAGAAGTCGTTTGGTGAAAGACAAGCTTAAAGGAATACTTCACGGTCACCCATATGGAACCGGCGTTCTATCATTATAAAATCGTTATTATAAAATAATGAATGAGGTTTTTCTTTTCCCTTGGTCCAGCTGTCCTGTTAATCCTAACCCTACATTTTTACCAGTGTGATGTCACACTAGTAAAATGTAGGGTTAGACAGTGCGACCATAAAACACTCTTTCTGCCTTTTCTCAGGCTAGGATGAACAGATTTAAAAAAAAATTAAGTAGGTCTTTAATATGGAGGTTTACAGGATGCACCTGAAGTATTCACAGCATCACATGAAAAGTGAATTCGGCCGATGTCTGTTACCTGTCTGTTTCTCTGTCTGTGTCTCTGTCTGTTACCTGTCTGTGTCTCTGTCTGCGTCTCTGTGTCGACTGTCTGTGTTCTACAGGAGATTCCTTTGTTATGGACCAACGGAGTGCACAGTGTGGACTTGTTCTTCAGTTCCGGGGAAACGGTTTGAACACTGGCCTGAAGAATAATTCAAATAATATCATCTTCCAAATGTAAAAATACTTAAAATGTTAAAAATGTAAGAGGTGTACAACTGAACTGCATATGCTGTAATTACCATGCAGCTGCTAAGGTTATATATTGGATAATTCAAATGTATACTAAGCAGTATTGTTTTGTTTTTTAAGTACTTACATGCCCAACAACATGTGTTTTAATGTCAGGGAGAGAGACTGTGGAGAAAAGACAGAGTTTCAGTCAGATAAACAGCAGAACCAAATGATGAATAGCAGTTTAATTTCTCACAATAAACAGTTATATGTGTGAGTGAGTGAGTGACAGAGACAGAGAGTGAGTGAGTGAGTGAGTGAGTGAGTGAGTGAGTGAAGTGAGTGAGTGAAGTGAGTGAGTGAGTGAGTGAGTGAGTGAGTGAGTGAGTGAGTGAGTGAGTCTGTGTGGGTGTGAGTGAGTGAGTGAGTGAGTGAGTGAGTGAGTGAGTGAGTGAGTGAGTGAGTGAGTGAGTGAGTGAGTGAGTGAGTGAGTGAGTGAGTGAGTGAGTGAGTGAGTGAGTGAGTCTGTGTGGGTGGTGAGTGATGTGAGTGAGTGAGTGAGTGAGTGAGTGAGTGAGTGAGTGAGGAGTGATGGTGAGTGGTGAGTGAGTGAGTGAGTGAGTGAGTGATGAGTGAGTGAGTGATGAGTGAGTGAGTGAGTGAGTGGTGATGTGAGTGAGTGAGTGGGATGTGAGTGAGTGAGTGAGTGAGTGGTGAGTGATGATGTGGTGTGATGAGTGAGTGAGTGAGTGAGTGAGTGAGTGAGTGGTGAGTGAGTGAGTGAGTGAGTGTAGTGAGGTGAGTGAGTGAGTGAGTGAGTGAGTGAGTGGTGAGTGAGTGAGTGATGGTGAGTGAGTGAGTGAGTGAGTGAGTGAGTGAGTAGAGTGAGTGTGAGTGGAGTAGTGAGTGAGTGAGGAGTGATGTGAGTGAGTGAGGAGTGGTGAGTGTGAGTGATGTGAGTGAGTGAGTGAGTGATGTGAGGTGAGTGAGTGAGTGAGTGAGTGAGTGAGTGAGATGTGAGTGAGTGAGTGTGAGTGAGTGAGTGATGAGTGAGTGAGTGAGTGAGTGAGTGAGTAGTGTGTGGTGTGAGTGATGATGGTGAGTGTAGTAATGGTGAGGTGAGTGATGACAGTGGGACAGTGAGGCGTGATTGCTTGTGTATGCGTGTGTGTGTAGAATGCGCAGAGTTGAGATGCGCTGAAAACGTGTGAGTCTTACGATGATCGGGGAGGATCCCGCTGTGTGTTCAGATCCAGGAAGTGAAGACACTGCTGGCAGGAAACAAAATGGAGTCAGTGATTTTTTCACAGGCTTTTACGTTTTAATGAATTGTTTTGTGTAATTGCTGTAAGTGTTTTTTAATGTGTGCTGTTGTATTTTAATTTATGTATTTTATGTAAAGCACTTTGGTGAATTTAGGTTCTTATAAGGTGCTACATAAATAAAAGTGACCTTGACCTTGATCGAGCTCATGACATTATATTTAGTAAACAAGAACGAAAATCCAACCAGAAGGTTTCAGGTAAATCCAAACTACCTAAAAATCGAAACAAAATCACTCAAAAGGTATAAACAACTTAAACTAGTATAGCTCTCACCACGTAAAGGCAAGATTTTGATTTGAATAGAGGATTCAGCAAGGAGCAGTTAGACAATTAAATCACAATCAAACAAATTACTGACTTCATGTGTTTTCATCGTGTTAGGTTAGAGATTGTGCCTTTTAAAATGTCTGACCCAATCTACTTAATAATTTAAAGCGACAATTATCGATATTGCCATGTGATCAACTGGCAACCTGTCCATGGTGTGACCCGCCTCTTACAATAAGCAGGTGTAGGTGATGGAGGTAAAATATTATAAACGGCCTGCTGATTTGAATGTGTGTTGTTGTTGATTTAGATTTTTATATCTTGGCACTTTATTTTTAAGCACTTTATGTCTCCTCAGGCTTGTGTACATACTGGTGTGTTTTGTGTCCATTATTGTCTTGTATTTTTGTGTGTTTGTAACCACTACCTCATATGCTGTAAACAAATTTGCCCTTGTGGGACATTTAATAAAAACCTTGAACCTTGAACCTTGAACAGCCTTTTCTGGTCCAACAAGTCTGAAATCCAGTAGAAATATCGACACAAACTGGTTTTTAAACAACAAAACAGGCAAGCTAACAGTACATACCTGTGTTGGACAGCTGCACTACTTTTCCATTGCAGAAATGCAGGACACAATTCAGGTCACAGAAGTGTTTGACTTCTCCCAGCAGAGGGAGACTCTGCCTCAGTTTCCCCTCACGGCCGCAGGTGTCGCACTTTGCAACCTGAAGAGAGAAAACAGACCGCAAGTTCCAAATCACATACTCTTTTCTTTTTACTACACTACATACTAAAGTACAGAAGAGTTTTAGTCTTTTTACTACACTACATACTTAAGTACAGAAGAGTTTTAGGGCCACGGGAGAGAGAAAAAAAATCAGATGAGAAAGATTTTTTTTTCATTATGTCAAGAAATGTCAAGAATAAAGATGAATACTCCAAAATGCTATTGGAGTTAGTGGGGCATTTATGTATTTTCAGCACACTACAATTGACGTGCATGTATTGGGACATCCTAAATCTTTTTCTGGCATACTAAATAGTAGGGAAGTATGGGAATTGGAACGCAGGGACAGTAAATGTACAGAACAATTCATCACTATCATCAATTTAGGGTTTTAATAAGAGCTGCAACTAAAAGTTAGTTTCACTAAACATAAATAGATTATCGAAATATCCGCTATATAATATTAATATTAAATAATATTGTCTAAATTAATTATTTGGTTGATAAAAATGTCAGAGGAAAATAGCATTCTTAGCACTGATCTCTCGTCTCGTTTGGTGTTACAAATCAGTTTTATTTGTATAGCCCAAAATCACAAATACATATTATGTCTCAGTGGGCTTTACATTTCATACAATATGATATATGATACAATAAATAATATAATTAATATTAATAATTAAATAATAAATATTAATGTTACAGATAATTGATGATCATCAGAGGGAAAAATTAGACTATTTGTTTCAGAAATATTTAAACATCCAGCTCTACTTACGTGGCAGGAGAGCGTGTTGTATTTCCAGTTGCATTCCTCGGAGCAGAACTCCTGGTCCAGGCCTTCGTAGCGCCGCGTCACGACCTTCTGAGAGGCGGAGAGGCAGTACGCACACGAGTGGCAGTGGTCGCCCCATTTCTTCTCCAGCTCGGTGCAATACAGCATCTTGCAGCCTGGAAATTGGGGGTTCGACAGGTTATATTTATTATTATTTTTTTTTTGGGGGGGGGCATTTTTCATGCTTTTTAATGACAGTTTGGAGAGACAGAGGTGAAATGGAGCAGAGAGAGGGGGAATGACATGCAGAGAACCATCACGGGCTGGATTCTAACCTGTGGTCTGCTGTGAAGAGGACTGAGCTTCTGTTGGGGGGGGGGGGGGGGGGGCTCTAACCACTACACCACGAACGCACCCCAGGTTTTTAATACTGTCAAAATTTGTGAATATCTCCTCACAGTATCTACCTGTTCATACTGTGTAAGGGTTATGTACTTTTCAAGTGCGGCATGTTAGGAGGTATTCACTGATTTTGACATCAAGTGTTCTCCAAATCACTGAATCCAGGTTTTTAATACAGAATATTTTTTCACAGTAATGAAGCTGGGTAATAATCCACGCATTATTCGTACCGTCGTTGCAGAAGTAGCAGTCCTGGCCGTCGATCCTCTTGGCTTCTGTGACGACCTTTTCCTTCTGACAATATTCACACCTGCCCACCATGTTGTTCAGCTTCTTATACTCTTGAGAACAGGCCAGGCTGCACACGAAATTCATTTTCCCCTGTGCACAAACACATACACATTTTAACAAATAGTTACAAAAGTCTTAATGTGCTGTATGTTACGGTTTCCAATCCATCACAGTAGGATGTTTCCAGCTGGTATGTCAACGCTCTAAAAAAAAAAAAAAAAAAAAAAAAAAAATGCAATTCAATGAAAAAATTTGAAATTCCAATAGATTGGGATTTAAAAGGTGCTACAAGGAACTTTTAAATATTTCAGAAACAGTCTCATTTTACCGCTGATGATCATAAATTACATGTAACAGCAAACGAGACCATCATTGCAAAGAATGCTATTTTTTTTTTGTCCAACAGGGGGGCAAGAATTAATTACAAACTTGCTTGTTGAATGATACCTAATCGCAGCCTGACAGCTTTATATATTTTTTTAATTATTTTATTCAATCTTAAAAGAACAGACCCAACTCACCTTTTGCTGGACGACTTTGGGTGTGGTTTGTAAAATGCTTTGACACTGTGCGCACGGCAGTTTATCTGGCGGTAACAGGAATTCACACTTGGTTTGGTCGGGACGTCCCGCTCGGTTAGTGGCAGCATTCGTCTTTTTCTGTGTCACAAAGGTTTAATAACATGTGGCATTAACTGGGTGAAACACCTAGAGAGCATGGTTCTTTATCAACAAAAAAATCCCACAAAAACACCAATTAGCTAGTTGTATATTTTCCTATTTCCCTACGCTGTCTGCGCCTTTCAGCCTTTCAAAGCCCATTGTTTCCTACTGAAGATATAAATCTTTAAAAAACGGATCACAAATATAAAATGTCACTTTAAAACGTTCTTGGTAATTCTCTGGAACAGTGGAGCATAATAGCAAAACTAGTGCATTTGTTAAGAGCAACCCTGAGAATACATGGCATGAGCTGTAGAGTTAAAGCTATGGTATGTGGTGTTACCTCAAAAGCCATGGCACAGTCTACAGTGCAAAAGTTTCTGATGGAGGAATCGGCCATGGCGAGGTGGCAGGTGGGCAATTTGACCTGACCACAGTGATCACACTTCAATGGAATACCTGTGGGGGGAGGGAGGGAGGAGAGAGAGAGAGAGAGAGATGTATAGAGAGAGAGAGAGAGAGAGAGAGAGAGAGAGAGAGAGAGAGAGAAAGAAGGGTTTCATGATATAAATAATAACTAATACTCATATTACATGTGAGTGAACCTGTACAATCTCTAGTTTCAATCGCCACAAATGACAGATGATAGTCAAGAGAAAGGGACACAAAGAACAAAAAAAAAGGGTGGTAGGATGTCCTAGACTAGAGGAAAGAGGGGCCGACCAGTAACCATGAGGTCTCTGGTTCGATCCCCGGCACCGGACAGGAGGGTGTTAGTAGTAAAACTAGTGGTGGCTGGTATTACATCTACAGTGCTCCACCATCTCTACCATTGTGTCCTTGAGCAAGACACTTAACCCCAAAACTGCTCCAGGGACGCTGTACTATGGCTGACCCTGCGCTCTGACCCCCTCTGAACTGTTGTAACTTGAGAGGGAATATAAGGAGAACAAATTTCAATGTACCTCGTGTAAATTGACTAATAAAGAAACTTAACTTAACTAAAGAGTTAACATAGAACAGTAAAACAGTTTTACCATTGAAACTTAACTAAACTTTCTTGACTAAATTTGAGTCAGGTGATCAAGAAAATTAATAATTGTGAAAATGTGGCTAATGTAGTTTCTAGGCGAGCAGAATTTATTATTGTTTAAAAAAAAAAATTATTTTGCATGTACAGTATTGAGATATATTTCCTCAACCTTGTAAAGATTAACACTTTTTAAAACAGAAGAAGCAGTAATGTAAGATTGTGCTTCATACTATATGACTGTGACGGACTGTATTTTATGTTGTTTAAACTGTAATAAAAATATTTCTGAAAAAAAAAAATTGAGTCAGGTACCTGAAGCTTGGATCTTTGACGCCGTCACACAACAGCTGCTGCAGAAAAGCTCCACCACGTTCTCACTGTTCTTGTCTTCAACCATTTCTGAGATTGGATGAGAGGTGCGGCACATGGCACACGACTGAGGTGTTTTAATTTTCTGAAAAAGTGTTAAAAAAAAACAGCAAAGATAGATAATATAGTACATTAACAAACTGTGACTCAGTCAGCGCAGTTTAAATTGAGTAAATTGATGAAGTCACCTTGTTGTGAGCATTTTTAAATTTAGCCCAGAATGAATCTTAAAAAGGTGAATTCTGCACAACGCTTGTTGTCAAAATATGTTTTTGTAAAAATCAGTGAATATCTCCTCACAGTATCTACCTGTGTGTACTGCGTAAAGGGGTATTTATTGTTTCAGGTAGCGGCATGTTAGGAGATATTCACTGATTTTGACATCAAGTGTTCTCCAAAATCGCTGAATCCACCTTTAATTAATATCTTAGTTATTTTTATTTTACTCAGTTTTATCTCGGGATTTCGCCAAATTAATTTTTAATAAACAAAAACTAGGCACTATTACAAGCTTTTAAAAGAAGTTCTGTAAATGTATAATAAATATAAAAAATAGGAAGAAAATGTACTATTCCTCCTGAAAAATATTCTTTGACATTCGACTGTGGCTCAGGTGGTAGAGCAGGTCGGCCAATGATCAAAGGGTTGGAGGTTCGATCCCCGCCCTGCCACTTGTGTCATAGTTGTTGTGTCCTTGGGCAAGACACTTCACCCACCTTGCCTCGTGTGAATGTCGATAGTTAGCCTGCTATCGGTGTGTGAATGGTAACGTGTAAATGGGAACAGGTCTCCCTTGCAAAAGAGTCTTCGGACTCAATGGACAATTGACAATTTTCTTTTTACCTGTTTGAACTGTGCCAGACACTGTGTGGTGCAGAGGGTTTCACTTTCATGCTCCATATTGAGGAAGAGCGGTTTCCAGCAGTGGGAGCGACAGTTCTTACAGAAGAAAAGTTTGTTCACTTGACAGATGCGAAGGAAACACGCGTCGCTGCAGACATGGTGGACCACGTCTTGTTCTATGATCTCATGTTTACTCTGTGGGACGAGAAACAAAATGGAGAATGGTAAATGGACTCCACTTATAAAGCTCTTTTCCCTGGTTTTTCACATACCCAAAGCACTACTACTACTACTACTGGCTGTAGTTTGGTCTGGCTGTGCGAGATTTACTTACAACGGAATTTTTGTTGCACATGCGGCAGTGATGGGACGTTGAGGGGGCGGGCGCGATGGGCTTTTTGGCGGACATGTTTCTGCTGGAGGAGAGGCAGGACGGGCTGCAGAAATATGTCTTCGTCCCGTCGCTGTCCACCGGAGCCTCGACATCCTGTGTCTGTGTGACTGTCCTGAGAGAACCAGGAAGGGTTACATCAGTTTTACTCTCTTTGAAAATCACAGTGTTTTTTTTTAAATTTATTTTTTAACCTTTATTTATACTCGAGAGATCAATTGGGGTGGCCCACATTTGCAATGATGTCGAGTCAAACAAATGCAAAGCAAAAACAATACATAGACAATATACAAAGCAAATACATCAAATACACAACAAGCTGATGAAGAATATAAAGCTGATGTGTATAACGGTGTATTAGGGCCTTTGTAGGTAAAATATCAATTATGAAGTCGATGAAGAGAGGTAATATTCAGAGAAAAGAAATTTAAGAAGAATTTAAATTAAATTAAACTATGATTTTAAATATTCTCTGAGATTATAAAGTCATACATTTGCGAAAGAAAATTTCAATCATTTAAACGTAAGTGAAACATGATGTATCTGAGTTTTTATTTGGCCAAAGAAGCTGCCACTAGCCTATTCACACACAAAATAAATTCTAATGAAATTTCTGAGTTCAATCTTAGAGAATTTCAACGTGGTAGTTTTTTTTCCATAGATTTAATACTTTTGTCTGTCGAAATTTAAAAAATTCTCTCTCAGGATATTAACGCCCTCCCTCGTCTCCATACTATTTATTTATTCCTTTTATTTCTTGTAGGGATGAGTGCAGCTGAATGAAACATAAAGTGAAGGGAATTCCATTAAAAAGGAGTCAGAGGAAAAGGGAGACATTTTGAGACAGACACAAAGTACTGTAGGGTTGCGTTCCGAATCGCATACTTTCTACTATATAGTATGTAGAAAAAAGATTTAGGATGTCCCGATTCTTGTGGCCAGATTTAGGATGGTTAGAAGTATCCGGATGTCCTACTTCATGCGGCCAAGATTGTTAGTGTTGAAAAGTGCATCGTATTTGGGCGATTCAGACCCACAATCCAGTGCGGACGTGAAGTGACGTCACATCGACGAAGCCTCCAAATGAAAACAAACAGGGATGCGACAGATATAAAAGCAAGAGGCAAGATCAAGGCGCAATGTTATGATGAAATAAGAGAGTAAAGTATGACCCAATAGTATGCCTACTGCATCCTAACTAGATTCTTTTTATCGTCGGATGTAGTATGTAGAATAGAAAAAAGAAAGAGTATGCGATTCGGAACGCAACCTAGGACTCACTGAAGGCAGAAGTGGCATGTCTTCTTCACTGTTTTCATTTGGTAGGTTTTCAAAAGGCACGCGGTGGAGCAGAAGATTTCGACGTGGTTTTTCCTCTGATAGACCGTCTCTCCGTTCAACAGGACCTTTTGGCAGTGGGAACACGACGCGGGCAGATCCATACTGGTCTGGGTCGACTCTGTGGCCGCAGGGTCGCACTGCAAGGAGAAAACTGAACCGATCAGCGGGTTCTCCTGACGAAAACTAATGACAAACAAAACTTCTCTGCTTATTCTTATGCAATGTGAAAATGTATTCACACTCACACACACACACACACACACACACACACACACACACACAAACACACACACACACTTGAAGAAAACAAAACAGTATGTCTCTTCTACGGTTTTCCTCACTTGTCATGTCAGCATCACCATTATCTTAGCTATATTTATTATTTATATCTATTAAATCTATTTCTATGTATGGGGAAGGAGAAATCCTAGGACACAGTACAGACAGGTAGGGGATCATGAGGTGAATGATACTCACTGATTTTGAGAAAAGGTGATTTTGGCAACAAGCATTCTCCAGAATCGCTGACTCCACCTTTAAATGTGTTCCATTCAATACTAGAACTTTTAACTTGGAATTGTACCTTCACCACATTAGATTCGTCCTTTATGTTTTCTGTGGGAAGGGACAAGAGATCCTCTTTGCAGTCCTCATCGATGGGCTCCTCTTTTATCTAGATGAAAAGCAAAGACAGACAAGGAATATCTGCATTACATTTACAACAAGGGGACTTAATGGGTGTGATCAGCTAAATCTACTTGTTCAACGTCTAACTGCCTCCTGCCTAAATTTTAAAAAAAACTATAACAAAAACACACATTCTACTATTTCAGAAATATTTAAAACTACCTCGTAAGAAAGAAAACTATAAATAAAAGTATATACTTATTATTCTTACATTTTAGATTTTGAAGTATTAGGCGCATATTCTTTTTATACTTCTTATTTCTATTTTGTAGATATATTTCTATATTCTAAAATTCTATTCTAAAAACATTTAAATTAATTTCCCCCAGGTGATCAATAAAGTGTTTCTTATACTGATTATTACACATTATACTCACACAGCCCAAACTTAGTAACGATGGCTTCTCTTCTTTAACGTCGATCTCATCCAATGTTGAGGCGCTTTTTCCTGTAAAGACAACGTCAAAATGAATCGGTTTATTAAAAAATATCAAACTGCGATTACTGTGATATGATTTGCGAGATGGAATGATCACTTTTACATGAATGAATGAATGAATGAATGATTTATTTCAAATATGCAACAACAATACAATATTAAAAATGCATCAACAGGAGTCAGCCTAGTGACTCCTGCACTGATGAGGCCGCCAAGCACTCTATAAAAATGCCACAACATATTTGAAAAGGGGTGGGAAGAAGTAAAAAACTTGTTCAATCCCACCCCATTATTCTCATTTCATTGAAAAACATATTAAAAGGATTTGTGTGTGAATCTGTATCAAACAAATATCTTTTCTTAAGTCGTTAGATTCTGATGTGTAGGCAGCACATCTCTGCAGGACGGCAATATTTAAAATGTTATTTTGAGACACTTTATGGCACCTTCCTCCGATTTCAAAATTGGAACATGTCATAGTAAAATTCTTATCAAATATTGATTCATTGTTGTTGGTATATAAAAACAAATCGATTAATTGTGCAGACTGACCTCAAGACACTAAATAACACACTGTCACAAATCTAGAATACACAGGCATAGCACTGCATGTATAGCCGATGAGATTTTTCTAACACCTCCTGTCCAGTGCCGGGGATCGAACCAGAGACCTCATGGTTACTGGTCGGCCCCTCTTTCCTCTAGGACATCCTACCTAAGGAATGTAAGTAAAGGCAGTGAAGAGTGTGTGTGTTACCTGTCACTGTAAGAGCCTGGGCCTTGTGAACCATCATGCATCTGTTGCTACAGAAGAAGTCCAGGATTCTTCCCTCCTCGTTCCTGCGTTCCACCATGTCCGACATCTGATGGGACGTCTGGCACATCGGGCAGAGCTGAGGCGTCTCGATTGCCTGCAAGTTAGAAATAAATATATTAAAAGCAGCGAGCAGCTGTTGACATGCCCCTCGATGCATGCTGCGCTATAATTCCCGTCACCAGCAGATGGCGCTAGGACTGTGCTCAATATCAATGCGCGGATGTCCTCGGGCTTGGGCTCTTACAAGTTTTTTTTTGTTTTTTTTACTTCTTTATTCACTGATTTTCAGAAGTACAAAATTATACGCATAAGCTTCACATAGAAACATATGCCAGGGGAAATACAAATATTAAAAAATAAATAATAAGCAATTCACAATCGACTATTTACTATTATATACACAATTACAAAGACAACAGAAGAGCACAAACAAAATGTTTTCATGCCTTTCATTAGTATTGGAAGTGTCATATCGTTTCTGAATAATGGTAAAATCTTTGTATCAATGCGTCGGAATTTTCTCTCAAATGCATATAATCAAGACTGTTTATGGTTTATGTTTCTTTTCAAACCAAATGAAGTGACCGTGATTGTGTGACGTAGTTTTCCCGCACCTCTTTGTACTTGACCAGACATTGGTCGTTACAGATGGATGCAGTTCCGTCTTCGGTCTTCAGCGAGAGCCATTTGTGGCGGCAGAGCGAGCCGCAAACCTCACAGACCAACACCGGCAGGTGTGGACTTTGTGGAAGTTTATGAAGCAGGTTTCGCTACAGATCTTAGTCACCGAGCCGCCCAGGGTCCACCTGTCTTTGCCCTGAGGATGAGAAGGAAGAAAAGCATGTTAATGTTACTGACAGAATACCACCCGGGGCACCTTTAGCTCAGTTGGTAAGGCGTCCCCCTCCGGCGGCCCAGCGCAGACCCGGTTCGATTCCCGCCCGCGTGTTCTCTGCATGTCACTCCCTCTCTGCCCATGTGTAATAGTTAAAAAGGCTGAAAATAATCCCCCCCAAAAAAAATGCACAATTTTTGAGTAATGTTCGCCAAAAATGACTAAGTACACTGTGTATTGAAAGTGCTGAGGACGTTTATGGTGTAGTGGTTAGAGAGCATCCGCCCCGGTTCGAGTCCGGCCCGTGGTCATTCTCTGCAGTCTTCCCTCTTGTCCATTTCATCTGTGTCTCTCTAAACAATCAATAAAAGAGCTTGAAAATAGCCAAAAAAAATCATCCTAAAAAGAAAAGAAAGTGTTGACAGGCAAACTAATGCTAATTATTGGTTAGGTCTTCTTGTGAAATTTGATGATGATGAAAAAATATATAAAAAAACCAAACAGTTTTTTCAGCCAAAATTTAAAATATCTGTACAAACCCAATTGTAGTGAAAAGTCAACAAAAGTCAGTTTATATTTCCTTACATCGAACAATGTGTGGCACATCCCGCACTGCTTTCGAAGGGGTTTGGCGCTCCTCCTGGAGTTGACAGACGCGAGGCAGGCATTACCGCACAGTTCCTTCATGGTTCCCAAATCATCCACGGGAGCCCGGATCATGGATTTAGGTCGGTCTATCACCCTGCAAATAAAGAGATTCACCTTTATGAATAATGCTGCCAGTTGCTCATTATTGGGACCTTTGTAGCACGTCCAATATCGTCGGTGTCGTTTCCAAACTTTATGCTGGTGTTTTCGCCCATATTTCTAAATGTCTGCATACACAATCACAATCACACACACAAAAAAAACAGTTTTGCTAAGGCGTGCCTGCAGCGCGTGGATTTGTTTAGGAAGAGAGTGAAAGAGAGACTGCAGGATGCATCCAAAGGCATTACTAATAGCGATATAAAAGTGTTGTTTTCACTGATGGTCTTGTTTGCTGATATAGGTCATTTACGATCACGTATTTATTAAACATTTCAAACTTTCTCGAAGGAGGTTAAATATCTTCTTTTTTTTTTATATCTTTGTTAGAATATTGGAATGTAATAGTTTCCCTCTCGACTAAATCGTGCACCACACACACACACACACACACACACACACACACACACACACACACACACACACACACACACACACACACACACACACACACACCACCCCACACACCACACACACACACACACACACAGAGCCTATACAGTCTATTAGAATACCTCAAACTTACTTAAGGCAGTTGTAGCAGTGTTTGGTGTCGACCTTGATGTGGGGATACTTCTCAGAGAGGCAGGAGGCCGAGCAGAGCACCTGTCTGGAGTTCCTCATCTGGTAGAACATTTCTCCTACGGGCAGCCGCGCGTCACAGTGGCAGCACACGACCCCCGACCTGGTGATGGTGTATATCGGTGTGTCGGACTCAGCGGGAGGAGCATCTTCCTTGTGGTCGTTTGCGATGGAGACTGGAACGGTTGGTAAGCTCTCCTGTGTGAGATGAAATGAGACACAGCCATTGGTAACAGTGAAAACTCGGCTTTATACTCAATAAACTGCTGTCAGGCAATCAGGTAAATACACTGATTAAAAAAAGCTCCATTTCAAACATTATGACAAAGGATAATGATTTAAAGGGCGGGTGGAGTCAGCGATTCTTGAGAATGCTTATTGTCAAAATCGTTTTAGTCATAATAAGTGACAAAAACTATAAAAATGTTGGTGTTAATACACATCCTAGGCTCTGTAAACTGGTATGTAGCTAGCAACCTAGCCTTTACAGAGCCTAGGCTTAAATTGTAATAACACTGGGGGGGTTTTCAGCGCACAAACATTACAGACAGGTAACGTATCGTGAGATATTTACTGATTTTGACAACAAGCATACTCAAGAATCGCTAACTCTACCTATAAATTATACCTAGATTATTTTATCTATCGCTACATGAAATGTATTTATTCTAAGAAGTGCACTCGCACTCACCTTATCCGATATCCGTTTTCTTGGCCAGCTACTTTTCCTCTTATTCAACTGAGATTCGCTCCCGTTTTCTGAAAGAAACATGTGATTAATAAATATAGGTACTGTACACTTACACTATTAAATATTTAGTAAATGATTTATAAAACATTATAATGAAGTTGAAGGCAGATATAAGGACATGGTAGCTGCTTGTTAAATGTTCAGTAGTTGTGAACAAATAGAACTTCTCTTCTGAAGACATACTTTATATTATTGTAACTTTGTGGTTTATTATTTAACTCAACATGACATTGACTGACATTTTAACTCGACATCATTGCAAATGAGGCTCACCCCTCAATTGATCTCTCGAGTATAAATAAAGGTTAAATGAAAAAAATAAAAATGTGTGCTGTGAACACTGGCTAAAGAGGACATACAGTAAAACACATTGGAGTGAATAGAGAAAGATCAATATTGTGCCGTACCTAGAAGCTTGTATGAAGCGCGGTAAGACGTCACACAGTTGGGATTGCAGAAGAGTTCCACCATGTTGTCCTCCTTTAGGTAATTAAACATTTCTGACATCGGTCGAGACTTTTTGCAAACTGTGCATTCAAGGGAATTCTTAGTGTTCTGCTAAATGAATACAAAAAGAAAAAGAAAAAAAATACTGTCAGTGATGTTGAATAGTGATTATTTTAAATCCCTTATATCAGTTAATAATACACGATTTAAAGCCTTTGCCCTTAGTTCCAATTAAGGGAAAAGGTAATGCTATAGCAATTAGTAAACCAAGATATTTCAGACAACAGTTGGATTTTTTCGACTTCATGGCAACAGTTTGGAAAAGCAGCAAATGGATGATATACTGTTATGCAAGCTGCAAAATGTTCTCTCTTTAGCAATTAATAAATAAAAGGCAAAAAAAATCCCAAAAAATAACAAAAATTAATAAATAACTAATTTTGATACTTCTTCTGCACCTTCTTGAACTCGCCCAGACACGTATGAGTGCAGAAGGTTTTGGTCTGGTCCTGCAGATTCAGGATCAGCGGTTTCTTCAGGCAGAGGGACTGACAGTTCTCACAGACAGATCTGCTGTAGCTTCGGAAATCTTCCAAACAGGAGTCGCTGCAAAACTTGTGCAGCGCTTGGTCCACGGTCAACTCACATGTCGTCTATTAGGAGATAATAATGATGACGGAGCAGAGAGTACAACAATGAGTTTATAGTAAAAAAAACTATTTTGTCAGTATTAATTTTGATTGAAAAATGTCATTTGAAATTTTTTAAACTTGTAATATAAAAAAATATTATTTTTTTGTTTACAGTGCAAGATTTGTTGCAGGCGCGGCAGACAGATGACAGCTGTGGCGTTGGTGTGGAGACAGTGGGGAACTTAAAGGAGCACAGGACAGGTCGGACTGCAGAAGTCCTTCATGGTTCCCTTGACGTCTACTGCAGCCATGATGAGGTCAATAGGCTGCAATATCGCCCTGACGGAACAAGAAGGGGAGGTGATTTAAAGGTACAGTGTTTACTTCAAGAGGGCTTATTATACAATGAAAAATACTACAAATAAGGCTTTTAAATAATTACAACATATACAAAAAGCAAAAACAGTGGTGTGAAAAAAATGAAGTTTAGTTTTCACAGACTCACTTGTGACAGTAGTAACAGGTCTTGGTGATGGGTTTGTTGAGGGGAACATTTCAAACAGGCAGTCCTTGGAGCAGAAGACGTCTGTGAATCCTTTCTTCTGGTACGCGGTCTGGCCCTTTAACATGCTCTTCTTACAGTGGGAACAACTCATCTGCACTGCCTGGGTTTACAAAGAAACAGATGATTGATTAATTCAATATTGTTATTGTAAATTTTATAGACACAAATGCAAAATAACTGTATTTGTCACGTCAACGTTATGCGATTGGTTGGAAATCAGAGTGGCACTGGGCAGTTCAATGTTTTAACTTCAACAGGGGTTACAAGAACACAGATTTACTGGATTTATAAATTTTTTATTTTGTACATTTTATAGAAACAATGCAAAATTAACTGAAGACTCTTGTTTGTCGTTATTTATTGCATGCACCAATATATACGTACACTCCTTGATTGTTAAAAAAAAAAGAAGAAAAGAGAAAATTCGATTTTTGTAAAGCAATTCTGTATCAAATGTCCATAAAAAGTAAAACAAACAAACAACTATAGGCCTACTGTATAATTGTTTCTTTTCTGGCATCTTCTCATTTTTACACTTAATATATAGATTGCAAATTGACCAACTTCCTCTTAAGATGACTCAATAACTGAGTATACTGTAATAAATAACAAACATTAAAAGATATGAAACCTTGAATAAATATTTAACACATATATAATGTCATTTTTCCTCTTTGCATTGTAATTATGAGACATTTGACCGTCTCTTAGCAGCTCTGAAAGAAGCTTTAAAAAATGTTTGTACGTATTTTTAAATATTAGATTAGCATATACTCAGCTCATATGCTTGTGTATTTTCAAACACAAAGTTATTTCAATCTTTGTATGTGACTAAAACACTTCATCTCAATTTCAATGTTTTGCCCACCTTCGCATCGCTATCACTCGGCTTGTTTTCTGGTTCTGTGGATGGAGGGGATGCTGGACACTCGTCACTCGACACTCGGTCGTTTTCTTCCTTCTGATTGGGCGGTTCTTTCTCCGGCAAGTTAAGCATCGATGATAACTCGGAAATACGAACTGTACCCGCAACTTCTCCTAAAGACAAAAAAACAGAAAAAGAAAATAGTCTGTTAGGTAAACTGTGAGGCTTGTTCAGGAAATGATTAAACTTTATGTTGAAATGTAAAATAATTTTTTTTTTTTTACTTTATACTGTATTATTCTTGTCATTTATATTTCTAGCTGTGTTCGATTTAATTTAATGAAAAAAAAATAAAAATGTCATATCAGACATTAAACAGAGTGGTGTTTGCAAAAGTGTTTATTTAAGGATTTTTTTTTAAATAATACTTCTACAGTTTTTAGTCGAAACAAGAGAAGACGGCAGGAATTGGATACTCACAATGTCCAGTCTTCGGAGTAATATCTTCACTTCTTTCAATTCCGGTAACTGCAGCTGAACCTTTGTCAGTTTTTTCTATAAATAATAAAAGAACACATGAGTGTAAAAATTATTTCTGTTATAGAATTTACATGTTTACAGTTTATATCGGTCTCCCTTGCAAAAGAGTCTTCGTCTCAATGGGTTATACCTGTATAAATAAAGGTTAAAAAAAAAAAAAAAAAAATGCCCTTTTCCTTTGGTGCATACATATATATTTTTTGCCATGCATTAGCCTTATCAATAAAGTTTTTGCTCACTTTTTCAACTAGAGTTCCTTGGTGTTCACTTGCTATGTATCCCCCTGCACCAAAGAGCACCTTGTTAGAGATATTGTTTTCACGACCACCAAAAACAACGCTCCTTTATCAGCCTTTCTTCAATGAGCATGTTTGAATTTGGGGATTTGTCGACCCCAATATATACTATAAACATTACAATTACGGCTTTGGTTTTGATAAACTTTCCTTCCAAGCCATCCGATTTATTTTACCTGTATTCAAGATGGGAGAGAAACTTCTGCTGTCTGAATCCATTCCGTTATTTTGTTCCGGTTCCTTCTCCTGATCTTCCTCCTCCACTCGGTTCCCCTCATCATCATCATCCGTCTCCATGGTATCCCTTCCAGTTCCGAGACATTATCATCGTTGTTAGGGGAGCCGCCATCTTTCTCCTCAGTATCACTTTTGTCACTGTCCTGCTCTGCAACATCTTCTCCATCTTCTGGTATCCAAGGCGTTGCTACAGAGGCGGTCGTGCCATTATCTTCAAAATTTTCCGGATTATTGGGAATGTCGTCATCCGTGTCTATGTCCATGTCAAAGTCCACGTTCATGTCCTCCTCGTCGATGTCGCTGAAGCTCATTTTTGTCACGTCCGCGTTGCTAAGAGACATCGTTACATTCGGTGTGTCGATGTCAAGGCTTTCGGGCATTTCTTCAGACCCGCCGTCTTTCTCTGTGTTCACCTTATTGTCTGCCTCATGGTTGGACTCTATTGCCTCATGGTTGGACTCTATTGCCTCTTGGTTGGACTCTATTGCCTCATGGTTGGAATCTATTGCCTCATGGTTGGATATCTTTTTGCCTCATTGTTCGACTCTATTGCCTCTGTAGGCTCCGATGCCTCTGGTTCAGCCCCAGATTCGATCTCTTGCCCGGACACGTTTCCTGGAAGAAGAAGGAACTTTGGAACGTCTGCCGGCTTTTTTCCTGGCGGAACCTTAAGGGGAGATAGATGTAACAATGTGAGAAGATGATCTACACTTTTTTTTTATTATTATTATTTTGGGCATTTTCAAGCTTTATTAGGTAGTTCAGAGTTAAAAATGGGGGGGAGACATAAAGGTCCACGGTCGGACTTGAACCAGCGACCACTGCAACGAAAGGCCGGAGCCAATATGGTACGCGCTCTATCCACTACGCCACTGGAGCGCCCGATAATCTACACTTTATCTATTGTTGACTATTAACTGTAACGGTCACCATTTAATTTTTGTTTATAAGCATATCTTCAACAGCTTGTTGTAGTCTGATGTAGCAGCATGTAGGATAAAAGCATTCTTGCATAGAGACCAAAATACATTCAGAGTTTTCTTGTTGGTACACAAATCTACCTTAAATTGTTTATTAATTGTCCCAATTCAGCTTTATATAAGAAGGTAACCTTGTGATTTTAACATAAATAAAATGCCACTGAAAATCTCTACTTTGAAAGAATGTATGATACAAATCAATAGGTAGTAAATCGAATTGTGTCTGGTACATACCACTCAGCTCAGGAGAGCTCTCTGATCATTGCCGTCCTCTTCAGCATCACGGTTTTCCACAT
Source organism: Ammodytes dubius (assembly GCA_026122265.1). Taxonomy (NCBI): domain Eukaryota; kingdom Metazoa; phylum Chordata; class Actinopteri; order Uranoscopiformes; family Ammodytidae; genus Ammodytes; species Ammodytes dubius. Next base: position 23,616,462 of record CM047520.1, on the reverse strand, counting down.
CCCGCTCCAACCCATCTTCAAAAGAAAGCAAGAAATGTATTTAGACATTTGTAGCACCAAGAAACGTAGTTATCTGCAATCATGAGAAGAAGCTAGCTAGTAAATATGAATGTCAACAATTGAGCTTGAACAAAAAAATATGTCAGCAAATGTTTTTAAGGAAGGGAATTGAAACAGGGCACCATTAGCTAGAGAAATGGACACGTACCTGCAATCTCCATTTCCTCAAAAGATTTTCCGTCGAACTTTTCAAAAGAGCCATTCTCCATCGCCGAGAGAAGCTCTAAGATTTTTGCAATGTCGACAGCCGCCTCTGGGGTCCGATAAAACTCTTTGTCAGTCCGAATGTTGCGGCGCAGCAGGTTGGCTAGCTCATCCAGATCGTCATCCGTGAGGCTGAGAATCTGGAAAACTCTAACAATGTACTTACGGTAAAACAAAGACCTGAGGTCAGACGCGTGTTTTGCGCCACACCGATCTACAAAGCTGGCGATGCACCTGAGATCTTTGAAGACGCTTGTGCATTTGGCAACTGGCCTTGCAAATAAAGGGGGTTGGTTTCATGTACGCCACACGTACTCTCTTCTCCGCAAGCAGTGCTATTGCAGTGACAATCTGAGGAGTCAAAGTGACCGCACATTTTCTGCCGGTTTCGCTCGCAACATTAATCTTCACCGAGTGCTTGCACAGAATTTGCTCTGACTCCGACTGGGAAGCTGCAGCAGAGTCTTCATGAGGCTCGCTCTGGTCCCTCTCCACGAAGGACTTCAGAGTTACTTTTGAAAAATCCACGTTTTTGTTTAACGTTGACACTTGCGCAACCGTCACTCTGAGCAGTGCGTTGTAGACCTGAGGGCTTTCGTACTTGGTCAGACTTTCAACCGCAGAAGCTGACGTCTTCTCCATAAACTGGTAGAAACACTGCACGTCTTGTGTGAACGGCACGGTTGGTGGATTGTTTGCTTGTTTGCTCAATGGACGGACTGCGCCCCATTCTTTTGCACACAACTTCATAAAGTCTCTGCGTCCTTCAAAGCCTGCTCGCCGGCATCTTCTTTGATCGCTATTGCCATGTTGATGTCTGCGATTGACTTGAGCGCATTACCCAATTTGAGCTGCAGTCTTTGAGCTGCAGGTTTTAGAACTTTCATCTCTTCATCGACACCGCCGGCAACTCTCGCACGACCTCGAGTACTTTGTCAAAGTTTCCGGTTTGACGGCCTCTTTGAAGTTACAGATTGACTTTTCCTTCAAGGATAGCAGGAGTCTTCCCACGATCCTCAGCCTCTGTTTAGTGGTGAGTAAATCTTTACATTTACTCATGTTACACAAATGCTGTGCCAGCTGCAGAGTGTAGGAATCATTGCAAACTGCTTTAGTGATCTCATCGTTCTTCATTGCTTTCAACACCTTCATGACATCAGCTGTGTTTTCTTCTGTTAACTCTGCAGCATTTACCAATGTCAACGTCTTGACTGTTGGCAGGTTTCTGGCCTTTTTGGACGAACACCTTTGCATATGTCGGAACATGTCTCTGCGACAGTACATTCCTTTGCAGTACAGACAGACTGCGAATGTCTTAACAGGGCTTGATGATATTCTCTTCACTTTCAGTTCGCCACAGCGAGTTTCCAAACCTTCCGATTGTGTTCGTTATTTCCTTTGTTTCGGAGCTCCTCCAGTAGCTGAATTCGTTCCAGCAGAGGCAGGCAGTGAAAACACTTTGGCGATATCCGGCTCCTCTTTTCTGTGGGTCAAAAGGTGACGAGAAAGTTTGATGAAACCGGCCCCGCACACGTAACAGTAATTTCGGTTTCTGCTGGGAATGTTTTCGGGCTCTTCGTCAGAGGTGAAATCATCCGAACTGAATTCAAGTTCTTCGTTGTCCGGTTGCTGCTCAGATGAACTTGGATCTAAATTGTCTTCCTGTCGCTGCTTGTGCTTTTTGCTGCTACTCGGTTCCTCCTCGGGTACATACTCGTCATCACAGTCATCACAGCCGGATTCTGCGGAGCTCAGCGATCCTGCCTGGAATTATGGTATTTATTGTAAGGTATTTTATGAGCTTTACATAACCAAACACAGAACATAAACTCGTACATCATTAATATTCAATACCGATTCTAGTTACATAGAATAATTAAAAAAACTACTACAATTAACTTCTGTTGTGTCTTCTTGTGAATTTATTCTAATGTTTCCGGTTCGAATAAGATTTGAATGTACCCCATTTTAAATCGCCTACATTTCGACATCTTGTTAGTCAAACATAAACAATAACGGTTTTTCTATTATAAACAGTCCTACCGTTGAGCGCCACCGGTAAGAGGAGTTCCCATAGTTGAAAGTGATCTCCTCTCCTGCTGATATTTCTTTGACGGCAAACAGACACACGTGTGGTTTTCCCTCAAAAACAATCTTCTTGATTTTGCAGTTGGGACTGATGTTGTCGTCATTGACGAGTCTTCCGATAGTTTTATCTTCCTTTGAAGCGTCAATACTGCAAACAGCAAACAAAAAATAAATGGTGGTTTTATCACAATGACTGGGATAGATGGGGGTGACATATTTGTATAAACGTAATTGGCAATTTTCGCACTCACACACACACACAGCCAGACACACACAACAGCACACAACAGACAGACAGACAGACAGAGAGACACCACACACACACAAAGTTGGAATTGATTTGGTTTCACTTTTACATCGATCTTGATAAAAACTCACCTCCAGTTTGTTCCATTCCAGGAGAAGTCAAACACGTATTCGTTCAGAGTGTCGCCTCGTTTCTTTCGAAGGGTTTCACTTTCAGACAAAGTTGTTATTCCTCGAAACTCCGCCACGAAGGAGGACGGTTTAATGGATTCATGGGTGAACACACCTCTGCCTATTAAAGAAAGAATAAGAAAATGCTCTTCAGTTACATCCACGTATTGTCAAATCCTTCAAATAGTGATTGAATCAAAAGATTGAACATCACACATCACATGCTGGTGGACATTAGCTTAGAGCTCATAATATTCAGAAGAATATTTATCTTCTGTGGTTCAGTAACACTGTATACTGCGTATGTTAATGGGTTGTGAATTCATGTTTGGCTATGTTGAAACTGTGTATGTTCAAACTTGTGCACAGGTCCTTCATAAAACTTGAAACATTAAAAAAAATTACCTTTAAAAGGGTCAATGAAGATTCCCTCCAGGAATTGTTTGTCACTGCCGACTTTATGTGCTCCAAAGCGTCTTCCTCAGGAGTCGGTTCCTTTCTCTGCTTCTCCGTGACATCTTCTGTTCACCAGCATTATAAAGTTATACAAAGATATTAAATATTAAAAGCCTCTTTTAAGAATGAATATCAAGATAAACACGTAGAGGTAAGGGTTATCTTTATACCAGTCTGCTGAAGTAAAAGATCCGATTCTTCATTGTCTTCCTCGGCATCAGCTTCCTCAGCCTCTTGCTCCACATCTGCCTCCAATTCGTCTTAAAGAAAAGTTAAGATAGAGTATGTTTTTATTCACATTTTAAGAGGTGATTTGTCTCTCGACTAAACAGGTAATGGCAGCTCAGACCTGTGCATCAAACAGGACACATACTGTACCTTCAACTTCAATTTCGTCCAGAGATTTTCCCTTGTAATCTTCTATAGAACCCTTTTCCATCGCCAGAAGAAGTTGGGCTATCTTTGCGAGGTCAACTGCGGCCTCGGGCAAGCGATAATAGTCCCTGTCGAGGGGGATTTCGTGGCCCAACATTTCAGCGAGGGGTTCAATCTCGTCATTCTCCAGGTTGAGAATCTGGAAGAGTCTTGCTATGTGCTTGTGAAGGCGCGCCGCCGGAGATGCTCTGGGTTCTTTGCGCGACACAGACAGGAGAATGCCCTGATGCAGTTCCCCCCGTGGTAGAGGCTTTTCGGAGAAGAGTTCGGCTTAGCGAACAGGAAAGGATTGTCTGGGTGTACGCCACATGCCTCTCGTCTGCTCACAAGAAGCATAATCGCACTGGCAAGTTCAGAAGTCAACAAGACCGCAACGTTTTGGCCTGTGCTACTCAGGTGTTTATTCTCATGAAGTGCTTGGACAACACTTTGGTGGCATCATCTCTGTCCTGGAAGGCCTTCAGTGTCAGCTTTGAAACAGCCGGCGCATATTTGTTCAAGACGGACGCTTGTGCAAGTGTCACTCTGCAAAGTTCATTGTAGAACGGTTGGCTTTCCTCCAGCAGCAGGCCTTGCATCGCAGAAGCCGATGACGTTTCCAGGTATTTGTAGAAAACCTGGACGTCGAGTGTAAACGGAATGGTGGACGGGCTTGATACATTCTGTCCACTTAAAGAAGCAGCGGCAGTTTGGGAGACGAGTTGACTCCATTCTTTTGCACATAAATCCATGAATGTCTTTGTGTCACTCATCCCCTCCTCGTTGCCTTCCACTCCACCGAGGACCATGGCGCCCATTTTTTTCAGCGAATGTCCAAGTTTCAAAGCCAGACTTGGTTTGTTGTAGCTCTGCGTCTCTTCGTCGAACCCAGCGATGTCCTTGACGGCCTCAACAACTTTGGAGAAGTTTTCCACTTTGATAGCGTCTTCAAAGCTAGATATCGTCTTTTCACGCAGCGCTAAAGAAACCCTTCCCAATTCGCGCAGCTTCTGTCTGATGTAGTCGTGTTTATTTTGATTACTTCCGTATTTTACAAACAGATGCTGGGCCAGCTTCAAAAGAAGGAAATCATTTTGAATCGCGCATGCAATATCATCTTGTTTCATAGTTGAAAGAATCTTCCACACACCAGATGAAAGCTGTGCAGCGAATGGCGACTCTGCAAGAGCAATCTCACTTAAGACATTGGTCTTGCCACCTGTTTTAGACTCTGACGTATTCCTCATAGTACATCTGGCCACATGCCTCCACATGTTTTTACTATGGAACATGCCTTTACAATATAGACAGTGCACATGTGTCTTGGCACCGGCTTCCACGCTAACAGATTCTCTTCTCAGTTTTAACGTTCCACTGTTATTCTTCAACACTTGCTGATTGTGTTTGTAATTTCCTCTGTTTCGTAACTCAAGAAGTTTAATCCATCTTTCCCTGGAGTTTTTGCGACATTTAAAAGCTTCGGCGATGTCAGGCTCTTCGTCAGCATGCTTTTGATTGAGATGTCGGCCAATTTTAGCATAACCCTTCCCACAGACATAACAGTAATTTTTGGGGCGGAATGAAGATTTGTTTTTTCGTTTGCGTTTTGCACCCACGGCAACATCATCATCAGCTTCCTCCTGATCGGGGAACCAAGTGTCGTCTTGTAGCGCAGAGGTCTCAGGCATCTCTTGGGAAGAATCGTAATCTGACAAAGGTGAATATTCCCTGTAATCAGGACGAGTGTTGGTCTTGTCTCGACTTGGTCCACTCTCAGGCAATTCCCCATCATCATCATCATCATCGTCGCAGAAATTCTCGAAGCACGAAGCTGCTTCAAGCTAGACACAAAGTACAGACAAGAAATGTTATGCAAATAGCAGAAAACTTTATATTTACATAAATAATTAATTATGTTTATCCAAGACTATGTGTGGCCTCCCCTTTATTGTTGCAAACCGTTAAGCCAGGTTAACAACAGACAGGAATTAATATTATTTTTCAAAAACAGTTGATAACTTTGGAAACACAGGGAACCAGCTGGTCTGGCTGCGTCCAAAGATAACAAAATTCACACGTCAAAACTCACTAACTAACATCTTTACAGAAAAGTAACATTATAACCTTAATAGTTTAAGGATTTATTGCATGATAATTGTGTTAAATTTGTATTCGTTTTAGCTGGGTGCTTATTCTAAAGTCTCAAGTGATTGTGGTTATAATACAAAAATCATCCATAACAGAAACCTACCATTGCCCGCCATGGGTAAGAGGATTCCCCATAATCGAAGGTTATCTCTTCTCCTGGTGATATTTCTCTCAATGCAAACAGGCATAAATGTGGTTCTTCCTCATAATCTATTTTCTTGAGTTCACAGTTGGGATTAAAGTGATCATCATTCACCAGTTTTCCAAGGGTTCCATCCTTCGTTGAACCATCAATGCTGCAAGTAAAAACAGTGGTAATGAAATTTCAACCCATCTTAGAATTATTACACTATATTGTTTTCTTATAAAACATAGACTATGAATAATGTTATTAGGTGTATGTATGTATTAAAAAACGTACCATCAAGCAGGTAACTTACCTCCAACGTGAGTCTTTCCATGAAAACTCAAAATAATGATTCTTTATCGTATCGCCATATTTAGTTTTACGCTTTTGGCTCTTAAGGCGAAAGAGGATTCCCCGATATTCGACAACAAACTCGGATGGCTCAATGGTTTTGTTCGTGAAGACTCCTTTACCTGGAAAGGCAAAAATCAGAACATCCGACCTGTGTAAATGCTGGTCCAATGTGGCCAATAGTTACCAGAGCTAAAAGGTCATTTAAAAAAACTTAATCGTTGTTTTATTTTCACCAAACCAATATAAGTATATATCCCCTTCTAGTTCTCATCAATAAGTCATCATCACTTAATTTCCTCCCTCCCTCCCATTTTTTTTTTTTTTTAATGATTTACTACTGTGTAAAGCACATTTGATTATTACTCAAATCTGGGTCATCGTACATATTCCCCCACATCTTACATTAACATAAGAGCATTATTCACATCTACATTATGTGTGTGTGTGATTTAATTGATGTAAGAAGTAAAAGTTACTAAGAGCTTTGAGTCTAAGGACAGTGGAGAAAAAAAACACTACTGTATGTGAATGCAGTTTACCATCTACACATCCAAATACGTGGTCTGAAGGGCTGACAACCACAACCCATTGTCAACTAATATCAATAAAGAGAGACTGTCAGAAATGATTCTCTTACCTTTAAAGGGGCCAATGTACCTTTCCTCCAGGAAGGATTTGTCTTTATAACCTCGTATGTGCTCCAGAGCATCTTGCTCAGGAGTCAGTTCCCGAGTTTCCATTACAGCTGGAAATTTTCCAAAGATATAAAGTTATGTTTGGGTGATGATGATCGCACTCTGGAAATACATGGCAAACAATGGCAAGGGTTAGCTGAATTTTTTTTTTTTTTTTTTTTTATTATTCTTCCGGACAATTACACATAAAACATAATTTTCTCTTTGCATATTCACACATATTACTTTGTGTTATCGTCCAAAGGGAAGCAGGAGAAGCCAAAGGCTTATCGGGTCCCGCCCCCACTGTCATAAGATTCAGATACCCAGATACACAGCTACTACAGTTAGAAAATGTTTTTTTTTTTTTTTTAAGAAGATTCATTCTAATACACAGATCATTTTAGGTCTCTATTTTCCTCTCTGCCTGTGACAATGCAGATAGTGACATGGCCTTGTCCATTTCTTCTCTAGTAGCCTAAACACATCTGCAAAAGTATTCAAAACAGTCAGTGTGTCTGCTGACCTTGGCTACAGTCCCATAACATGCAGTGTATTTACAAATTCTTCAGTCAGAGAAAGTCTTCCATTTTTGAATCGGTGTGTTCTGAACACACAGCTGATAATTAACATTTATCTTTCATTTGAATTTCAATAGTCACACATTCCATATCATTGAATTACTTTAATAATTTGCTGCTCAACACAAATAACAAACAAATACAAGTACAACTAGAACTGCAAGCAGTTTTGACCGGGGGCCAAGCCTCCGACGCAACTCGTCGTTTTATGGCGCCCCCTTATGGCGAAATTTTCCAAATTTTTTATTGAACGCAAATAAGGGTAGCCCCAATATATGTCTAAAATTTGTACTTGATCCCACTTATGATTTTGGATTTATGAATTTCTACGTAAAACGTAGCTAATCAACAACTATTTAAAACGCTACCGTTTCGTTATCGATAGTCGGATCAAAATTCTTTTACATGATTTTTTTCCGTGTGGGTCGGTAGATGTTCTGTGCAAAGTCTGGTGTCAATTGTCGAAAGATTGTGGGAGGAGTAGCGAAAAGTCAGTTTTACAGTTTTTGCGATTTTGCGAAAAATCTATAATATCGCAAATGGGCGTGGCCTATGCCAAATGATGCAGCTGACTCCAGTGAATATGTGGATATAAAGTTTTTGACTCTGGGATGTTCGGTGTGGGAGTTATATAGGTATTGGTATTTACAAGATATACACTTTGTGTGCTTTTGGCGCCCCCTTATGGATGAATTTCGCGAAACTTGGAATGTTGGAACAATGCAGCTCAATTCACAGAACAAGTGGATGTCAAGTTTTTTAATGTGCGATGTTTGGTTGGAGAGTTATGAGCAAAAACAGATTGTCAGCCTCTTTACTGTAAAGAGACTCTTTTTTGACTTTTTAAATTTGCCGCCGAAAACTGCAAAACTAATTTTCTTAATAAGTCCAGCCCACATTAATATTTCTTGGCCAAATTTTATATATAGAAGCGGGTATGCCCCATGCTGGTCTCCATAGCGTTTCAAGAAAATTCCTTTGGCCAATTAGGAGATATAAAATTTCCTCGTTTATGGCGCCCCCTTATGGCGAAATTCTCCAAAATTTTTATTGAACGCAAATTAAGGGTAGCCCCAACATATGCCTACAATTTGGACTTGATCCGACTTATGATTTTGGATTTATGAATTTCTACGTAAAACGTTGCTAATCAACAAATATTTAAAACGTTACCGTTTCGTTATCGAAGGTCGTATCAAAATTCTTTCGAATAACTTTTTTCCGTATGGGTCGGTAGATGTTCTGTGCAAAGTCTGGTGTCAATTATCCAAAAATTGTGGGAGGAGTAGCGAAAAATCAGTTTTTCAGTTTTCGCGATTTTGCGAAAAATCTATAATATCGCAAATGGGCGTGGCCTATGCCAAATGATGCAGCTGACTCCAGTGCATATGTGGATATAAAGTTTTTGACTGTGGGACGTTCGGTGTGGGAGTTATGACCCCAAACGCGTTTTCCTTTGTTGTAGCGCCACCTAGTGGCCGGCATGTCTGAATTTTTGTTGTATGCGTAGTCCGGACGGACCTGGATCTAGTCATGCAATTGGCATGTCTGCACCCTTTACGGTTTGGGCTGTGCACGCAGTTTTAGGGAGGTACAAATAACTAGAACTGCAAGCAGTTATTAGGGGGCCAAGCCTCCGACGCAACTCGTCAACCGCTGCGCCGGCCGCTCACTTCACAGAATCCGGGGATGTAAAGTTTTTGAATGTGGGATGTTCGGTTTGGGAGTTATACACCAAAAAGCAAAGAAATAGCATAGAAATAGGCTATAGTGGATGAGGAGATATATACTTTGTGTGTTTTTGGCGCCCCCTTATGGCGAAAATTTCTGAATTTTTTATTCAACGCAATTAAGGGTAGCACCAAAATATGTCTAAAATTTGGACTTGATCCGATGTACAGTTTTGGATTTATGAATATTTACGTACAAGGAAGTAACAGTTAGCTAATTTTCAAATATTCAAAGCGCTATGGTTTCGCCATCAAAGGTCGTATCAAAATTCTTTTGAATAAGTTTTTTCCGTGTGGGTCGGTAGATGTCCTGTGCAAAGTTTGGTGTCAATTGTCCATAAATTGTGGGAGGAGTAGCGAAAAATAACTTTTTCAGTTTTTGCGATTTTGCGAAAAATCTAATTATACGCAAATGGGCGTGGCCTATGCCAAAAGATGCAGCTGACTCCAGTGAATCTGTGGATATAAAGTTTTTGACTGTGGGATGTTCGGTGTGGGAGTTATGACGTTTTCCTTGATATAGCGCCACCTAGTGGCCGGCATGTCTGAATTTTTTTGCATGCTGAGAATTCACGGACCTGGATCTAGTCATGCAATTGGCATGTCTGCACCCTTTACGGTTTGGGCTGTGGACACAGTTTTAGGCGACGAAGTATAATAATAATCCTTACTAAAACAATAGGGTTCCCTGCCCAGCAGGGCTTGGGAACCGCGTTGCTCTGCATAACGCGGTCCCAGCTCCTGCTCGGGCTTGGCCCCCTAATAATAATAACAATCGCCACTAAAACAATAGGGTTCCCTGCCCCGCAGGGCTTGGGAACCGCGTTGCTGTGCAAAACGCGGTCCCAGCTCCTGCTCGGGCTTGGCCCCCTAAAAACAGATTAGGAAGATAAAAAACAACCACTCACAGCAGCTTTATCAAGTGATTTTTTTTTAAATCACTGTCTTTCTCTAGGCTGCCCTTTCTGTATATTTAAATGTTCCCTTTGATGATTGACATTAAGACATGTGTGTTGAAAAGATCACCAATGATTAAATACAACAGTGAAGCTGGCTCCCTGTCTTAGTCATTGTCTAATTGTGTTAATATGTAAAGTAGTGTTGCAAGGACAGAGCTGTAACTCACTGTTGTTTACTCTTTGGGGTAAACATGCCTCTGCTAGCAGTAGCATGCTAACAATAACAAGCAAATGTTGGGTAAGCTAGAGATGGTTTTGACACCACATTGTGCATTGCTTTAAATAGTAGTTCAATAAATGTATATCTTTAAATAGCAACGTATTACCTTTGCTTCAATATCCCTTTTCAAAGTAGGAAGAGTTGCATGGGTAGCAGAACACAAGCAGCCATCTTTCTTTTTCTTTCGTCTCTCCCGGGATCACGTGACGAGAAGCGGCAACTCCAGCCAATCACGGCGTGCTACGTCACTGACTGATTCTTGACCACAGTGGAGGACGCACGCCAAATACTGACGTACGTGGTTTAGGAGGACATTTTATGAAGCCTGCAGTCTACGACGAGGACATGTGGGGAGAGTAAAAAGAAAGTTTCCCTCTCAAGTGTCCCCCTAATCCAGCGGGAACACAGTGAACACTAACATGAACCATCCAGATCTACACGTCCCTCCCCAGTCAAGACAATAAATGGAGAAGCAGCTTCCAGTTTTTATGCACCACGTAGGCCTAGGCCTATTTGGAACAAAGACCCAGAAAAAACGAGGTCTGCTGCAACTCACAGCTTTTAAGTCAAATTTTCTCCAATTTGGTGCCAACTGACACCTCAAATGATGCGTGCCATGTAACAGACATCACTATGTTATTACTATGGATTAACATATATGCCTAACTCCTTTCACATGCATACTAGCATTCAGTTAAAGCCCTAAATAACAGTTACAAGGATTACTGTTTCAGTGTCAGGGCCTTTAAATACAATTTCACTATTTCTTATGTCTTATAAAGTATTATGCACTTTGAATTGCCTTCTTTAAAAGGTGCTATGTAGGCCTATTACTTACCTTACATTTTTTTGTAAATACACAGTAATTTAAATCACCTGTAACGGTTGAGTTTCATTAAACTAACAATGTTTTGAAATGGGTTTTTTTTATTAAAAAAAGAAACACACAATAGAAAATACTCAGAACCTTGGCAGCCATACTCAAACAAACTATGGGGTTAATATAACCAAGATATACATGAAGGGACCATATGTTATATTTTATATCATACCAGGGTCATGGTTTACACAAAAAGTCAATGTGAATGAATTGAAGTCAATACTCAGTCTATTCATTTTTAGTATGTTGAATCAACTAAAATGTGAGTTTTTTTTTTCTCCAAATGGCATTTTTCAACCTCCTTAAACAGGGATCATCATCAACTACATTCAAAGACACAATTTTCTTGAATGTATTTAAACCCATTTTTTAATCCCATAATCAATTGGGACACGGGTGACTACGAAGGCATAAGGAAGTATATAAAAAAATATTGATATATACGTAGAGGACAGAAAACCAATGGTCACGCAGTTATCTCACAAAGTGAATAGACCTTTAAAGTCAGATTATCTGATCGTAAACTGATCTTTTACATTCAAAATCAGTGACGGTTGGGATATCCTATAGATTCAAGGAATTACTTTGTCATGAAATCAATTTCCGAGAATACATTTTAAACAATCCTAAGGCTAAAAACTGGGACTGGAAATAGTTTTAACGGACTGAAATTAATCAGGATGCATTGTTGGAAAATGTAACTTTGCACAGATTTGCCACTGAACATATGGGGCATGAACAACATCACAGAAAGACATTTTCAAGTTTTTTTTTTGTGGGATGGGCCTTTGCTTGCAGACGTATACAGATATCAAAGTTGTTTTTTTTAATAGTGATTTCCAACATGGATGAACGGAAAAAAAACAATTTGCACAGGAATCATAACGTGTGTGAAGTTTTTCCATGAGAGGAAACCATTCAGCAGACCAAACACAACATAACATTGATGTGCAGAACAGCAGGAAACAGTCTGAACAATGGGCCGAGTCTTGCAGCTCGGTCTCACCTAAACAAGCTCTTCTTTTTGACATTTCATCTACAAACCCCCGGTCAAAATGTTGTTTAGAAAGTAAATCTTTCTTTCCCGATCGGCACACTCTAGTACCGTATGCATGTTTGTACTTGTATGTTTATTGGGTTGTGTTTTGAATGAACATTTCAGTTAATCTACAATTATTTACACACTACAAGCTCCAATAAAAAAAGGCCACTTCTTTTTCCCTGTGTGCTCTTCATCACTCTGAATCGCCCTCTTCCTCGCCGTCAGGTATAAATGGCGGGTCGTCCTGTGCGGCTCCTCTGCCTTTCTTGGAGGTGAGGTGCAGCTCTCGGACGGTGAGGATGCGCAGCAGCATGGCCTCCATGGTGCTGTCGTCCAGAGCCGCGGAGGAGAACCACAGCGGGCTGTTGGGGACGCAGCAGCGCTCGGGGTGAAGGTAGAACAGGTTGGTGCGCTGCTTCACAGACTCCGAGCTGGAAGAAGCATGGAAGGAAATGTTTAGATTCAAAACATGGTGACCAGTTTACAGCATTCATTTATTTTCATTTTAGTTCTACGTCTATGATAGAAACATATTCTGAATTTTTGCGATTCTGGAGAATGCTGGTTGTCAAAATAACTTTTTTTTTTTTTTAGATTATTTTTTGGCCTTTTCCAAGCTTTATTTGATAGTACAGAGTTGAAATGGAGAGACAGAGAGAGGGGGGGGTTGACCTGCAGTAAGGGTCAGATTTGAACCCGCGACCACTGCAACGAAGGCCGGAGCCGATATGGTACACGCTCTATCCACTACGCCACCGGAGCGCCCCGTAAAAATCACTTTTTGAAAAATTATTTGACATCTCCTCACAATCGGCAACCTGTATGTAACTGTGTGTGCGCTAAAAAAAAATGCAGCGTTCACATCCTAGGCTCAGTAGCTGTGAAGGTGGTTCTACACTCACCACTTGGAGAGGTAGAACTCGTAGAGTCGCACCGGACAGCGGAGAGGGTTCTCTGTGTTCTCCATCATCTCCAGGATTTCCTCTTTGGGCTCCTCCTCCTTTCGCTTCTTTGCTGGAACCTCTGGATCTGTAGAAGAAACAGTACAAAATACACACACAGTTTATACTATGTATCCATTTCACAGTTACAGATACTACTGTCTGCTGTTTGTTATTTAATGTATGCAGAGAAAAAAACAAAAAACTTTATATCCACATCAGTTTTGGGCAACTAAAACTAGACAAATCAAACGTGCTTCTGCATGTGTGTGGTGTAGTTGGTGCTGGCATGAACGAATACAGTGGTTCAGATGAAGCAGATTTGAGATAGATCCAAAATGATGTATTCTATTCTGCCATTTTATAAAAATAAATTTTGTTACTAAGCGTTATTCAAGAAGATATTTTATTTCGACCCAGACTGGTACCTGTCTCAGCCTCAGCCTCAGCCTCGGTGGTGGATATGGGCGGGTAGAAGCGCAGGAAGGTGGTCTTGCTGTTGTTCTGGTTGGTTTTGGTGCAGCGCATGACGTGGGCGAAGGACAGCTGCCGGTGCTGCTCCACCGCGCTGAAGCCGAAGAACTTGCAGAAGAAGAAGAGCAGCGTGTTGAGCAGCACGATGGGCGAGTACGCGCCCAACTGCTTACAGTCCCACAGGAAGTCCTCCTCCACACGCGAATGCACATAACCTGCACACAGAGGCAGCCATTAGACATCTGACAATAATCCCACACAAACTAATGGTACATTGTGTAATATTGGGAGTGTTTAGTGTCATCTAGTGGTGAGATTTTAGATTGCATTGCTACCTTGCTAAACCCTTCCTTCAGGAGAATTTATAGAAGCTACGGTGGCCTTCAAGGACAAAAAGCTACTTACTAAAGATGGCATCATCCACCACTGCCTCAAGTATTTCTACAATATTAAGTGATATTGAAAGACTTAAAATGCAAACACCATGTGTGACTCACCACTTGCTGTGATCAAAGGTTTGAAACCTCTCAGCATAGAAGAGAAGTCGGTGGAGAACTTGGCGTAGAACCGATCCATGAATATGTTCTCCACGCGGCCGTTCTCAAACAGGTACTACGGAGAGAGAGAAGGTAACAGCGTCAAAATGAGCAACACGAATGATTATAGACAGCAATACTGGAGAATGCTTGGGGATTGGAAGGAGATATTCACCGATTTTGACAAAAAGTGATTTTTAAGAATTTTCTAGAATCACAGACTCCACCTTGAAGTGGTGTTTTTAGAGAACTGTAGGTCCCATCTGTCACATGGTGTGTTGTGTGTGTGTGTGTGTGTGTGGTGTGTGTGTGTGTGTGTGTGTGTGTTTTGGTCTTGCCTGTTGAATGCCGAGGCAGAGGTAGAACAGGCTGTCCGGTGAGTAGGTTTCTCCGTTCTGCCGTTTGACCTCAGTGATGAAGCAGCAGAGGCCGTAGCTCAGCTCGGTGGTCGTGCACCGGAGAAGGTCCTCCTTCAACACGATGGGACGCGCTGGAACCGACCAAATAATGAAAGGTTAAAGATTCAGGGCAACGATTCAGTCTATAACACAACACTTACATTACTGCCGTTGGATATAGTTCGTAAATCTCTTCTACAGACTTCCTTTACAACTGTACAGCTTCAGGTTAATGTGTGTGTGTGTGTGTGTGTGTGTGTGTGTGTGTGTGTGTGTGTGTGTGTGTGTGTGTGTGTGTGTGTGTGTGTGTGTGTGTTGTGTCGCCCCCATGAGGAATTGTGTGTTATAACAACAACACTGTCTGCACATCTACATGAGGTAAAGCCTTCAGCGATCGCACATGGGTTTTCTACCTTCTGCTGTACGTCCAGTTTTTTTTTTACAGCAGTAGAATAAACAACTGAAACATTCTGTGGCGCTTTCATGAGCTCCTGCGCCAGTGTTTGGGAGCGACACCAGTTTGTAAACGTTGCTGTTCAAATACAGAGAGTGTTTTTGTGGAGCTGATTTAAAATCAACTTTGTGTCAACTCGTTTGATGATGGCTTGAATGAAACAGACATTAATTCATACGAAAAAGTTACGCACAATAGCTTTAAACGAATCACTGCGATCAGCTTCAGTGGTTGTATTTATTGTATTCAAGAAGCGAATATAATACATTTTTTTATTTTTTTTATTTAATAAATATTTTTATTTTTTTACTATGGAAAAGGGGTAGGATTAAATAAGTGTATACTTCTTCCTGCTCCTTTTCAGGCATATCTCATCAATACAGATAATTTTTCTTTTTGTGAAAACATAATTTTTGTTTATTGTATTTCCATGCTTTTCATTTTTGTATGTTTGATATGTCTGAAATAAATTGAATCAAATCAATCAATCAATCAATCAATCAATCAATCAATACATTTAGACTTACAACCGAAGCGTGGTTTCTCCAGGTTGGGCTGAGTTTGCCTCCACTGGATCCACCGTTTCCAGGCGTCCACTCCGTACTGACTCTTCATCTTCGGAGGGTCGACGGCGACGGCTTTACTGTGCGAGCCTCTCTGTGACTCCGCCTCCAGTGCCTTGGACGCCCGCTGCGCTTTACGACCCTTTGAGTAGAAAATATGATTAGGACGAAACAGAAGTAGGAAGGATACAATGGAAATTCTGGTGCATTTAAAAAAAGTTACTATTATTATTTTTATTACTCGTAATAAAAAATATATGTTTTTATAAACTCACATTAATATAGATTTACGACCCTTTGATAAAATAGATAATATGATAAGGATGAGACAAAGTGATGTGCAAATGTCACATATTCAATCTCCAGCACATGGTAGGTTTGCCCTGAATCCTAAACAGTGAGATCTAGGCTTGAATGGTCAACAGTAGTCGGTAAATGGTAAATGGACTTGACTTATATAGCGCCTTCTAGCCGATTTTCTCAGCCCCAAAGCGCTTTACATATCTTACCACATTCACCCATTCATACACACACTCATACACCGAAGGCAGTATTCACCCTCTTATCTCGGGCTTTCCTGTGGGTCTGTCTTCGTCGGGCTGCAGTAGGCGGCGGGCTGGGGGATCGCTGTGCCTCCTCTCTCAGCCGGGCCACACGCTCCAGGGTTTCTATAGCAACAACACAAGGTAAAGATTAGACAAAGAAACGCAAAGGCTCACCGGTAGAGCGTGTTCCATTCAGGCAGTCAGTCTTTGTGACAGCGGAACAGGGGTCAACTCCGACTCCGGCCCATTTGCTGCATGTCTTCCCTCTCTCTCGCCTCATTTCAACTCTGTGCTTAATACTATCTGATTAAAAAAAAAGAGGTAAAAACACAACAACAACAAAAAAGATTACAAAGCCAAACTAGTGTTTCAGAGGCGGTTGGCGTCATTTAGGACAAAACCATCACATATGTCCCTCCAGTAAAAAACTCTTAACACTGTTCTAATTGTAGATAAAAACACAAATAAATGACTAAATCTCAAGCGTTTTTAGCTCCTTCCAACAGGAGTCTGAATTGGACTATTTTATTATTCCTTTATTATTTTTTTAATATCATGTCTTTTAGAGTTATGCACTTTACACTGTCTGTCTAGTTTTGTGTTAAGCGCTGGATGCCAAGTCAAATTCCCGTGTGTCCATTGATGCATTTGCCGAATAAAAGCGATTCTGATTCTTGTCCATGTCATCTCGTTGCATTCTAGAACTTTGTAGAACTTTCTTGATGATGTCATATTACACACTGCACCTTTAACACTGTTCTAATTGTAGATAAAAACACAAATAAATCACTAAATTTGCGTTTTTTAGCTTGTCCATCTCATCCTCTCACCAACAGTGAAGTCGGCCTCTATGTCGAGGTGCTGCGCTGCGGGAGACGGCGGCTCGGAGTAAGTGTTTCCAACGGGAATGTCGAGGGGCGGGTGGAGCTTCTCAGAGTACGGTCGCCCTGGAGACCGGAACCCTACGTCATCCCACAGGAAACTGGCCAGGTCGTCAGGGTCTAGGTCGTCGCTATAGTTACTGGCGTGGTCTGTAGAATGAACACGTGACAGGAACTCATCATCCAGTGTAATCGTTTCTTTAAAAAAATACAACATCTAATCTATACAACATAGAAACACTTGTGGAAATTTGATGTGAAATGTGGACATAGAATACTGATGGTAAAAAAAAATGCAAAGAGCTGTACTTTAATACTGTAGTCGAGTCGGCTTATTTCATCTATTTCTACAGTATCTTTATTGAGTATGGCAGTTTATTTTTAGTCTTGTGGTCAGTTGCAGACAAATGGCAGTTTTCCATTTGTTTGAGAACTTACAGTAAGCTTTCTACAAACTAGAGTATTCTTTTTACCATTCTTAGATATTGTCTTTACTCTGTAACATTACGGCTGATTGCACTTGATTCTTCATTGTTTTTCCAGTTTCCTCAAAGATATTCGCTCGAAAAAGTAAAAAAAAAAATTATTCTAACATTATTTTGGTTGTAGAGAATTTTTTCCCCCCTAAATCTAAAACTAACTACAAAGTAAAATATCCTTTAACACATTCTCTCTAAACATCTCAAACCCTTCCCATACCGTCTGTAGCAGCAGGAGCCTCCGGTCTCTGGCTGGCTTTGGGTTCCACTTTCTCTTTGGGTCGCTCTGGCTTGACGGTCTTCTGGTCGTCCTCTGCGACCATCTCGGCCATGAGGATGAGCTCGGCCTCAAACGGGTCGGAGGGGATCCGCTCCTTGATCTCCTGGATGGTTTCCACGATGCGTTCAGCACTGTCTATGGTCACCGGCAGGAACATGGGCACAGGCAGCTGGGGGAGGAAGAATATGACGAGGCTTTATTATTATTACACGGCACTGATAAATGTTCTGATTGGTCAAGCGGTTGGTTGATTGGTTTTTGTACTGTTAGCAATTAAGTGTTTCTTAATCAATAAAAACTTCTGAGTCAGTTTAATACATTTATTTTGATTCATTAATTTAATTCAAGCTATTTTTATTTGCAACTAATATTATTAGTACTGTTATTATTTTCTTTTCACGGATCCCATTCTATGATCTATGACTATGACAAAGTCACCTGTTCACATAAACTTTACTGATTGTATAAACAAACAAAACTCAGTACGTTGCACCCGTAGTGGACTATTTTTTTTATACTGTAAGCAGTTAAAAGCGTTTTCTAAATCAATAAAACCAACCTTAAAACAACATTATGCATCAATTAATACATTTATCTATTAAATAGCCGTGTAATAAGTGGGATCATTTTTAGCCAACACGACGGTGTGTAATCAGGATGAGAAGAGAGACAGTGGTGGCTGTAGGGTTTGACGTACTGGTATTGGGACGCCCACAGGACTGGGTGCAAACTGGCTGTACATGTTCATAGGGACTGGGACATACACCGGCACTGGGACAGGAATGATCATGACTTTAGGGAAGGCGTCATCTGTAGAGAAGAAAAGACAAATATAAGATTTTACAGGTTTGCATCTGAGTGAATGTTTCAGCATGAGCACGGGGTAGTGTCCTCATGATTGTGCAAAGAAATCATTATTCTCCTTGCTTGTAAAACGAGCTATAACGTCTCCCAACAGCGCTGGGTTTATAAGAAGGTTTGTCCAGTCACTGCAGGTAACAGAAGACTGTATAGATGTTGTTTACAAAGAAGAACTTTGTGTGTGTGTGTGTGTGTGTGTGTGTGGTGGTGAGTGAGTGAGTGAGTGAGTGAGTGAGTGAGTGAGTGGTAGTGAGTGAGTGAGTGAGTGAGTGAGTGAGTGAGTGAGTGTGTGAGTGAGATGAGTGAGTGAGTAGTGAGTGAGTGAGTGAGTGAGTGAGTGAGTGAGTGAGTGAGTGAGTGAGTGAGTGAGTGAGTGAGTGAGTGAGTGAGTGAGTGAGTGAGTGAGTGAGTGAGTGAGTGAGTGAGTGGTGAGTGAGTGAGTGAGTGAGTGAGTGAGTGAGTGAGTCAGTGAGTGAGTGAGTGAGTGAGTGAGTGTGCTTCTACCGGTTTGTGATTCACAGTCGACCGTCTGTGCTTTACAGGTGATGCCTTTGTTCTGGACCATCGGCCGACAGAGGAGCGCTTTGTTCTTCATGATCTTTGGAGCGGGGAGAGGCGGCGTGAGCTCCGACTGCATCCGTCTGAATGCTGATCTGAAGGGGCGGATGAAAATGAAATGACATCAAATCCAGTTACAAATCTTGAATTAATACTTCTAAAAACTTATGGTGAGATCGTCTATAGGGCATAATTGTTTCTGCAATTTCTCACCTCAGTTTTTATGCATTTAACGGAATTTTACTGTGTAGAAAACACATTTAAAAAGTACGGCAACTTACATGTCCAGTGCGTTTTGATTTCACGTTAGAGACTGTGCCTGTGGAGACAACGACAAAGTTCGAAACAATGAGCATACACAGTTTTTTTCTAACACGTTGGACATAAAGAACATACTTATTTATTGTGTGTGTGTGTGTGTGTGTGTGTGTGTGTGTGTGTGTGTGTGTGTGTGTTCTGTACTTTGTCTGGCAGTTCTGTCGGCGGCATTAAGCTTCCCTGCGAGTGACATGACGTTGGCGATGACGGGCGTGTCCTCACATGTGCCTGTAAAAACACAGCACGGAATCAGCAGCTGTTACCGAGCAATCTTATTTGTGTATTATTTATGAAAATTTAAATAGATCAGGATAAAAACCACAACAGAGGTTAGTAAAACTTGGAATGGTCAAACAGGTTAACTTGTGGAACAGTTATGACAAGGAATTATCACTTTTCAAATAAAAATTGTATTTATTTTAAATATGGTGTTTTAACAATATAAAAGGGTCCTTTAAACATGTTTTCAAGTTTTTTTTCTTTCCTTTGAAATCAAATGCATTTATTATTTATTGAGTTTTTCCAATGTGTATTCCTGTTGGAAAACTGTTTATAGGGGCGGAAATAATTCAAATCAAATCAGTTTTATTTGTATAGCCCAAAATCACAAATACATTTTGTCTCAGTGGGCTTTACATTTCATACAATATGATATATGATACAATATGAATATTAATTATAATTTATTACTAAATGGCAACCGTAACCCACCTTTGGAGAGCGCGCCCTGGTTGGTCACAGTGTCACAGCAGAACTGCAGCAGACAGCTGGTCTCACAGAAGTGTTTGACTTCTCCCAGCAGAGGGAGACTCTGCTTCAGCTTCCCCTTCAGGCCGCACGTCTCACACTTTGCAACCTGAGAGAAAACGGCGAGTAAACAATTAGTTGTTGCAGAATGAGATCAAATGTCAATGGTTATGTCTGTTGTATTATTCAAAAGGCAGTCTGGATATGCATTTTAGATATCCGTTATTCAAATCTTTCTAAACACAATTACAGTTAGAGAGATGGGATATCTGTAATAATAACATTTGGAGTAGTCGAAACTTCAATTTCCCTCAATTAAACATATCTATATTGTCTAAAAAAGGACAATATAGATATGTTGAAATGGAATTACGATAAGTCAAAATATGTTGTAGATATCTCAAAAAAGGTGTCAGATGCACAATATATACATGACTATAAAAAACGGATATCTCAGTCATTTGAAAATAGTAAAACTGTAATAGCGACTAGTCAAACTAATGTTGTTGATATCCATTATTTAAATCCCAGATAGTCAAATGAAGACATTGAATGTTACAACAGCTTACTAATGTCAGTCTAGTATAACCGTGGCTGTGCTATCTGCTTTAATTTTTCATTTTCATTTAACTTTTATTTATCCTCGAGAGACCAATTGAGGGGTGACCCTCATTTACAATGACGTCGAGTTCAAAACAAATTCAAAGGAAAAACAACAATACATAAACAATATTCAATGCAAAAACATAAAATACACAACAATGGGTGAAGAGAAAAAAAACAATTGAAACATTTACATAGTGGTGAAGAGTGGCAGCAATTAAAATTAAATGGGTGAAAGTACAATATAGCCTAATTGCTAATGCTTTCTTACGTGGCAGAAGAGCATGGTGTATTTGGACCGGCAGTCCTCCGAGCAGAACTCCTCAGTGGATCCTCCGTACTGCGCCGTCACCAGCTTCCTCGACACGCTGTGGCAGTAGGCGCACGACTGACAGTGTTTGCCCCAACTTTTGGTCAGATCGTGTTTATACAGAAGCTTACAGCCTGAGAAGAGAGAAAGGAGAGGTTAAGGGACACTATAAAGGATTATTCTCCATGTTTCACACTTAAAAGATACAAGTATTGTTTAAAGGTGCTCCGAGGAACTTTCAGTTTGTGTTAATTCTTGCACCCCCTTTGGACAAAAGCGGTAGTGTTTTTACTACACCAGCTGTAGTTCCTGGGTGTGCGTGTCCATGACCAAGGCATTAAGAAAAACTATTTAAAAATAGCATTCTTTGCACTGATGGTCTCGTTTGCTGTTACATGTAATTAATGATCATCAGAGGATAGATTAGATTGTTTCAGAAATATTTAAAGGTTCATCGTAGCACCTTTAAATATGGCTACGATATATAAACCAAGATTATTCCATATGTTTGCACGACACTATATTACATATTAAACTGTGGCCTTACCATCGCTGCAGAAGAAGCAGTCTTTGTTGTCGATTCTCCGTGCGTCGCCGGTGATCTTGATGACGTTACAGTATTCACACAGGCACGTCACATTGTGGACTTTCCTGAACTCCTGAGAACATTCTATCCCACACACGAACACCATTTTACCCTGCACAAAAAAAGTCAAAGATAGGACAGATAAGATTAGAACTCTTGTCTTAAGAAAAATCACACACACACACACACACGCACACCGCACACGCACACACCGCACACGAACGCGCACACGCACAACACAACCTTGATCTGGACCACTTCCGGTTTAGAGGTGATGTGGCGGTTGCACTGTGAGCAGCCCAGTTTGCTCGCCCTTTGGGACGTCCCGCAGAGGCTGGGAAGAATGATGCTCTGGATTTGGGGCGATCCGATCGGCAGCTTGGTAAAAATATTCATTGGTTCTGGGCCTTCTTAAACTTGTCCTACAAAACCAAAAATATAATACAGGAGTCTTGAGTTAACAATGACTGACTTTTGCGGGTGCAATTATTGTACACAGAGAAAGAAAGGAGTAACAATATGGCAGGCTTTACAAATCAAGCTATAACACAAAACTATAAAAAAAAAAAAGGACATGTTACTGTTGAGGCCGTAAAGTTCGTTAAACCTCGTTACCTGAAACGCCATGACACAAGGTAGAGAGCAGAAGTTCCTGATGGAAGTATCCGACATGGCCAGGTGGTAAGATGGAACCGTGTTCTTCTCACAATTATCACAATTCACCCGAGAACCTGTTCAAATGGAAACAATGCGTTATGTATATTTCTGAATTTAAGTAAAAATTTGTTTATTTCGAACAAGAAAAAAAAGAAAAGGAAAAGAAAAAGAAAAATAACAAAAGCAAATTTTGAAAAAAGTGGACAGGCATAATAACCTAACATTTACAAATAGAGAAAGGGAAAAATAAAGTTAAAATATATCTTTTTGTATTTAAAAGAAATAAACTTCTATTAAATGCCAAGATCAAAACACAATTGCAATCTGCTTGTCCCGTACCTGATGCACTGACACTCTGCACCATGAAAGCCATCTTACAGCTGCTGGTGCAGAACAGGCTCACAGAGTCGTCAGGGTTTTTGTGGTCGACCGTGTCCGACAGGCACCGGCTAACGCGACACATTGCACACGGATGGTTTATCTTGGTTTTCTATTGTGGGATAAAAAAAAGACAAAAGTTGTTAATTGGGGCAGACACCGGACACTTTTTAATGATCTTTGTGTTAAGTCACACTGCACGTTTGAATAAACCTTTCTTCAGAAAGAACCAGCGACTTTTGTGCTCACAAAGTACAGAACAGAAGTGTTTAATACACAGCGGTTTATATCTCGCACGGAAATGATGATTCTCTCGACGACTTGACGAACTTCAGGGTGTAGCGCGACGCTTTTTGGACTGCTGGTGCTACAATGAAAAAAGACTTGGTGGGGGCGCCCTTAGCTCAGTTGGTAGGGCGTCCCCCCATGGGCCTCGGGGAGGGCCGGTCGTTCTCTGCATGTCACTCCCCTCTCTGCCCCATTTCAACTCTGTCTCTACACTATCAATAAAGCATAAAAATGTCAAAAAAAAAAAAAAAATTACTTGGTGTGGCTAGGCTCGCTTATTTAGGTTCCCTTCCCAACTTTGGAACGTGGAAACACAAATAACAGCTGACCGTACCGAACTGTACCACTCAGTGGAAACAAGGCTTTAGTGTCCTTTATTTCCTTACATTTCCATTTTTCACTTTGACTCTCCTTACCTGTTTGAACTGGGCCAAGCACTCTGTGTTGCACAGCGTTTTGTTGCCGTCATCCATCTTCAGCATCAGAGGTTTGTTGTGGCAGAAGGAGCTGCAGTTGGCACAGCCGGCCACCGCCAGGTTGTTAACGGTTCGGAAACGGTTAAAACAGGCGTCGCTGCAGATCTTATGGACGGCACGATTCAGGATGACCTCGTGTTTACTCTGTAGGAGGGACGGGAAAAAGGAACATTTATTATGTTTTAAGATATTCACTTCCCAAATTGTAGATTAGAAAAGGCTGCATGGTCAAAGGTTTTTTTGAACTACTTATGTACTTGAAAGATATCTTATGAACAGTTTCATAACAATAATAACGAAACAGCACTTTTGTAAAGAAATCTAATGTAAAATATGTTTTTAAGAAAATACTCCCATCCCCCCCTCCCTCACCCCCCAAAGATTTAAAAAAAATCTAATTAATAATCAATTAATCAAGAAAAAACGAGTTGATAAATAAACGTAAACTATTTCATTTGACTTACTATGCAGGGTCTGGTGCACATGCTGCAGAGAGACATGGGCATTAGTGTTTTCTGGCTGTTGGCCGTGGCGCTCTTCTTGTAGTTGAAGGAGGTCAGGCAGTTCTGGCTGCAGAAATCCTTCATCACGCCTTTAGCGTCTGGAGCGAGGATGACGTCCTGAGGCCGAAATATCAACCTGGGAGAGCGAGGAGAGATCAATAACAGATCCAGAATCAGCACAAGTTTGACACAATGTATTATCTGCAGGTGAACAGTCAATCACATGGCTGTCTAGTATATGATAAGTAGGGTTGGGAATCTTTTCGAATCCCACCATTCAATTCAAAATCGATTCTGGATTCAAAACGATTCCCTTATCAAAAATCGATTTCTCCATTCCGAACAAAGATTTATAACATATGCCTTTATACAAGGGGTATACATTGGGTCAAATTTGCCTTTCGTGACGGTCTAAATTGTATGAAAAAAGTGACATTGTTCTCTGTTGAACTCACTTCTGGCAGTTGTAGCAGACCTTAGCGGCCCCCATGCCCGTGGGGAGGGACGTGGTGAGGCAGACGGTGGAGCAGAAGAGTGCCGGGGAGCCCTTCCTCTGGAAAGCCGTCTGGCCCTTCACCAGGCTGGTGCTGCAGTTGGAGCAGGACATGTGCAGCGACGAGGGCCCGATGTCAGGCATGGGCCGCGTCTCTCGGCAGCCGGAGTCACAGAGTAGACCGACCCGATCTTCAACTCCTCCTGCTGATAACAAAGTGGTGAGACGGAGGTTACATATTCATAAAAACATGCCGTTTATAATGATATGATTTGTAATTTAGATGACTGCACTAGTGTTTTTTCAAAATCTGAATTTACAAACGACCCATGCGGTGATCAACATAAAAAACAACGAACAAAGGTGTGATGAATTTCTTCTGCTGTGTGATTTGTGAACTTTGAAGCTCAGCCTTAAGACTTTTGCCGACGTGTATAACATCCGGCTCTCATGTCTGAATTTGAGCCCTGTGTCACTTTTAGGTTAATGTGCGCTCAAACCCTAGAAGGTGGGGAGTTTGTACTTGGTAAAATAGGAGTGTGTATGGCCCTCCAATTTATGCAATCGAAAGTGTGCTGATTTTACTATTCTGGCATCAATGTTATATCAATGTTTACATTTTTTGTCTCTCAACCTTAAATCCTTATGAAATGGTGTGTGTGCGTGTGCGTGGTGTGTGTGTGTGTGAGTGAGTGAGGAGTGAGTGAGTGGTGAGTGAGTGAGTGAGTGAGTGAGTGAGTGAGTGAGTGAGTGAGTGAGTGAGTGAGTGATTGGTGACTTTTTGCAGTGTTGGGCTCATCTTTGACGTCGGCTTCAGAAGTTGAGGATATCAGCGCTTGATCGTACTCCTCGTCCACAGGCTCGTCCTTCACAGAGACCGAAGGAGGGGAAGGGGTTTTGATTGGTCGATTGGCAACACATGACTTGTCCTACAACAGGAAGAAAAAAAAAGTTGTTATTGTTCGGACTTCCACTACCATTACATGTGTGTATCCGAAATAATAGTTTTCTATGTACTAATATGCCATGAACGGTACAGATGTAAACGTATAAGTCAGACATTTTAGAGGAGCACAGCAGTGTAGTTACAGCTCAACTTTAAATAATAATAATAATAATAATAATAATAATAAATAATAATAATAATAATAATAATAATAATAATAATAATAATAATATATTTAATTTATATAGCACTTTTCTCGCACTCAAAGCACTTCATACACACTGAAGCAGACATTCTTACTTACAGTGTCTGATGGAGGTATCGAAAGCTTCACTACTTTCATCCCGTTTGTCATGGTCGCTGGTGATGAGCTCTCCCGTCCTGAAGGAACATAAGCAACATGTGAACGGGTTAACTGTGAATAAGGCACAAGACATGCAGAGAATAATCCTCTATTGCAACAGGGTTTAGTGGAATATATATTTTGAGCTTGATTTTTTTTTTAATAGTATAAAAAGGTGTTTGTGGTACTGGGGCACCCTAGGCCAAAATGATCGATTTTGTGATCGTATCATGTGATCTGAGGCCGCATGTTGGAACATCCGTTTGAAGTCAACTGCCAACGGATCACCATCTGCTGGCGAGTTGGGTCAGGTAGTGCGGGCGAACAGGGAATGTCTGGAGATCACTCCGGCAGAGCTTTAACATCATCAGTCATTTGAAGAGACCATCTTTCAGGATTTGATCATCATATAAAAAACTAAATTCTGTTTATTTTACATCATTTGCAGGGGTGAATTTCGCGTTTAGTTAAAGGCCTACTTCACCGGTTGGAATATGAAGGTGTATTGAACTCGGAGATCCTATGAAGTATAAATGTGCAAAAAAATTGAAATCGGATCATCCTAGCCTGAGAAAAGGCAGAAAGAGTGTTCCGATTTCATTTTTTTTTTGCACATTTATACTTCATAGGATCTCCGAGTCCAATACACCTTCATATTCCAACCGGTGAAGTAGGCCTTTAAGCATCCCAGCACCACTGCTCTTCAGTCCCTCACCTGTACTGGCTCCAGACGATGGAGGCGTGCTGGACTTAAATGGGTCCACAGCGACTTTAACGTCCTCCCCCTGGTCGTCTGGTGGGGGTAACACAGTGGGTTTCTCATCCGGTTCCTCTTCCTTAGCAGCGTTACTGTGCTCTGAAGCTGATGCTGTGGTGGGGAGAATATTAAATACAGGCATTAGGAGACACTCGTAACATTCTAATAACTAATACATTTATGTGTCTGTCTGTCTGTAACTAATACAATTGTCTGTCTGTCTGTCTGTCTGTCTGTCTGTCTGTCTGTCTGTCTGTCTGTCTGTCTGTCTGTCTGTCTGTCTGTCTGTCTGTGTGTGAGTGTTAGTGTGTGTGTGTGGCATTATGAGACACTCTTAACATTCTAATAACTAATAAAAGTAACTCTGGAAGTGTTTCTATTTGAAAAAGCAAGCCTTGTGCGTTACCCGTCTTGGAAGTGGCCGGTGAACTACTGCCATCCACGTCCATTGAACCATCCTCCTCCTCTACTTCTTCTTCTTCATCTTTCATCTGGGCTTCCTGCTCCACCTCGTCCACTGTTCCAATGTCCATCATCTCATCCAGGTCGTTTGGTGTAGAAGCACTCGGTTTAGGCTCCGGAGACTGTGTGTCTGGATCTACTTTTTCTCCTGGATCTACTTTTTCTCCTGTGCTCTCTATCTCCTTCTTGTCCATATCTGTTTCCGCACTGACACCACTGTCTTCTTCTTTGATGTCTTCTTCTTTACCGTCTTCTTCTTTGATGTCTTCTTCTTTAATGTCTTTTCTTCTTCTTCTTTTAACTCTAATTCGTCCTCAGATTTCACCTCAGTGCTGGTCACCTCCGCACCATGAACCAAAACCGTGCTGACTGTCCCATCTGCAATTTGAGGAGATGCAGACGCAGGAGGAGAGGAGACCACAGACGCCTCAGAAGCTCCGTGAACTAACTCGGCGTCTGGGATGTCCGATGACGCCCCTGGCTGTGGACCAGCCTCCATGGACTCTGCGTCTGTTCCCACCGTTACCTGTGAAAGACAATGAACATTTTATATTCTGCAAAATGCCAGAAGAATGACTTTGTCCTTGAAGCCGTTGTAAAACATTTAATCTGTTGCTGGTTTGTCTAGTGTGAAGTGTAAAACTAAACTAAACCTGTGAGATGGATGTAAAGTAAACACAAAGTATCAGTATGGAATTCCCATATATTTACAAATCAGGAGATCACATGTTTTGACAAGTCTCAACCAAAGTTTTTGAACAGTTTTTTCTGTCCTCCTTATCTTTAGGCTGCATGTACTACAAATCAGGCAGTGCGGCGAAAACGCATTTTTTTCATTCATTCGACTTTGTGGTGGTAAGGAGGGGTGGTTAGGAGTGGGCAAAGGATTGTGACAGACCAGTGTATTGTTTGTTATCATCACTTGTGGTCGGCACTTGTGTGGTTGTGGGCAACTTTAATGGATTGGTCGGGGTTACAGCAGATGTTCATTGACGTATCTGCTCCGTCATTCTGTTCAGCCCTCATTTTCCTCTTGGCCCATCGGTGCAGTCCCTTTCTCATTCTGTAATCGCAAGCTTTCCGTGCTTGCTGTCTGGCAACATTGCTTTGCTCTATGAGGTGTGGATCTGGCTCCAAGGTACAATTGTCTCCTACTGGAAGCTGGTGTCCCCTCCGCGACCGGCCACATTTTTTGCAGCATCTATCGAGCATTTGGTACGGGCCCTGTGCATAACAAATGGTTTCTGTTACTATGTGCCTGGCAGAAGGGCAGCACGTATTACTATTGCTTATTCATCTTATCTTATTCTAATTAGGCAACTGTGTTTGAGACACTACTCCTCCTGCACTGTTGCACACAGAAACACAAGAATTTAGCAAAAACATATGAACGAATGCATGCACAGCTTTTACTGCCCTCCTTATCCCTAGGCTGCATTCACACCAAATCAGGCGGTGTGATGAAAACGATTTTCTTCCAAAAATTAATTTGAGCGAGTCCATCCGCTTTAGCTGCTGCGAAAAAAAAGTAGAAACGTTCTCAACATTTGTAGAAACGCAGGCCCACGTCCACGCTGCGGCCGCCAAACACGGTGTCTTCCAGTGACGTAATAAGGACGTGTAATGAAGTCGAAGAAGCAGATTTGGAATCAGCGAGATGGAAGTCAACAGATGCAGAGTCACCTGGCATTGTGTCTGCCTTTCAGGTTGATGACGTCACATAAAAAGGTGTTCTATTCATGGTTCCTACAGCTTAATGCAAGTTAAATTTAAGACTTTTTAAGACTTTTTAAGGATCCGCGGGAACCCTGTCTATTGTGTTGATTAGGTTAAGCTCCCACCACCGCGGCGCTTCGCAGCACCACCTGATTTGGTGTAAACGCAGCCGCAGTCTGACAAATGATGCTGCCAATGAATCAGACTGCTCCGAGTTATTTAGTCCCAAAACAGAACAGTACAGAGAAATGTTAAAGCGGAATACTTAAAGTTGTAATCTGGTAACTATAGCTAAAAATAGAGTTAAGAGACTTGAACTTTGGCATTCAGCCTCTAGTCAGTGAGGACTGGGAGTTAGTAGTTACATGTGTAGGGGGCAAACAGTTAATAGGGGTGGTAAGCACTGGGCAAAGGATTTTGACAGACCGATGTGGATTTCTTGTAGTAGAGGGAAAGTTTGTCGGGTTGTTGTAGTAGTTCCTTCATCCTTCTCCTATGGTCGATAAGATTCATCCTTTTATTTCTGGCATCAATGTTTTGCTGTATGAAGTGCTGAAGTGGCTCCAGAGTGCAACTGTCTCCTATTGGCAGCTTGTGTCCCTTCCGCGGCCGTCCACATTTTGTGCAGCATTTAACAATCAATGGGTCCATGTCCTGTGCATGACAAATTGTTACTGTTATTTTGTGCCTGCCAGAGTGGCAGCACATATAACTATTGCTTATACTTATTTTAATTCTTCCGACACTTTGTAGAGATCATTTGATTTGTGATGAAATCGGTTCAATGCATGTGTCATCATAGGTGAAAGTACTCGGTTTGTTGAATAAGTCGTACGCTGCGTTGCTAGACCTCCACTCACGTAAATGTGACACAGCATGGGTGCAAATGAAAACTGCGTAATTGTGGCGCAAGTCGTCTTCTATGGGAATGTTGCATTATGGCGCATGTCAGAAGCTAGAGTAGTAAACAACAATCACTGTGTGTATTCGTCTTAGTGGTGGAGTGGAAGAGGAATCCCTAAAGCAATGGGAAACAATGGGAGGAAATACACAGGGACTAATTGGTAATGGAAGCCAGTAGCGGTATTTGGAGAAGATAAGTCGGCTAAACCGTTTGGGTCCTGAACATATTTTGGTATCTTGTGGGTGGTGTAAGCGCTGATGACACAGTTAAACAATTCTGAAAGTATAAGGCAAGGAAAGGCAAGTTTATTTATACAACACAATTCAGACACAAGGCCATTCAAAGTGCTTTAAAGGGGTACTTCGGAATTGTGGCCATAGACCTATTTCCAAGTTAGCCAGTGTGTTATTTTTCATTGACGTTTTCAACAAATTGTATTCAGTCCTTCTAGTTGCAGTTTGCTGGTGCTAGTCTAGCGCAAGTCAACCGTTGTTGGTAGCCTGCTAATAAAAACAGTCTCTTACACACTCCACAGTACACCCGAGGGAAATCAATTATAACGCCAGACTATTGATGTAAATGTCTGTGTAGAAAGAATAACGTTAGAAATATAAAACCAACCTTGCATGGCATTGCATTTTGAGGGACTTGCTGGGTCTCAGCAGCAGGGTTACACTTCCTGGTAGCGGGCTACGGTAGTGGCGGACTGATATTAACTAAGTTACCGGCTCTATAGTAGTTTGTTTACCTGCCGCTGTCATTGCTACAGACGCAGAGTACAGTGCACAAAGGAATTATATTTGCCTATACAATAAACAAGATATGGCCACGTTTGGCAGACTTGGCGATGCGTCTGCTTTTGAAGACAATGATGAGGAATTTGTTGTATCCAACGAACCGTACCTGTACGAGCCGGAATAGCCCAGCCAGGTACCAAGAGTGTAGCTATACCGTTAGCTAACGTTGTCACTCTCCAAAATGCATTGAACTATAACAATACCGTTAGCCAGGACTCTCTTGAAAAAGAGATTTTTTTTATCTCAATGAGACTTTTCCTGGATAAATAAAGGTTAAATAAATACAAATAAAGTTATCTCCCACTAACATTGTCATCATCAATCTATCAGTGGGCTAACATTATGAAAGGGGCCAGCTTTATTAGCTAGAGTAGCCTACCAAAAGTTATTACCTGTTCATCAGTGGCTGTAGGTGCATCTGGAAAGACGGATGGCACCGCATTTGTTTTCAATGACGCTTTGCTCTTTAGATTGGTGGGTTTTTGGAAGTCTTCTGGTCTGAAATGATCACTACATATAGACTTTTTGCGTACAGTCTTCACCGGTGTGTTAATGTCCAAGCCAGCAGCAAGTAGTCACAGTTGCCTCCTTTCTGGATCTCGCACTGGAAATCGGTGGAAACTTTGTGGTGCCCCTCGTGAGGTTCATTTGTACAATTGGTAAATGCACACTGACGCACCATGTCACCTAGTCGTTTGTATCCAATCCAATGATGAAATCCCACTGTACTAGGCTACTACTAGGTGTCCCGCGCTTCTCTGTTTACTTTCTGCTGTAGTGATTTGGTTACTACTACACAACTAACAGGAGCAAAGTAAAATTCCACTATTGCTGAGAAACTAGTCCCTCAAGACGCAAGGATTGATGTGATGCGAGGTTGGTTTTATTTCTAATGTTGTTATTCTATCAACAAAGACATTTACATTGATAGTTGGCGTTATAATTGATTTGCCTCAGTGTACTGTGGAGTGGGGTAAAGACTGTTTTCATTAGAAGGCTAGCCACAACCGTTGACTTGCTGTTGCCTAGCACCAGAGAACTCTGCAAATAGATGGACTAAATGAAATTTGTTGAAAACGTCTCCAATGATAAATAACAAACAGGCTAACTTGGAAATTAGGTCTTATGTCCAAATTCCGAACTACCCCTTTAAATGTCTAAGTATCTGCCATGCCATGTTATGTGTGATGTTAATTTGAGAGGCATCCGTAACATTATTAGATAATAGATGCTCCTCTAAATAAATGTCATCTTTTTTACTCATAAAGGATTATATAAAAGGCATTTAAATACCAAATTGTAGTAAATTGAGCCTTATTTTTAGATGAATAATGCAACAATTACTTTTTTTGCAGGAACCATGATGAGGGTGCTCTTTGCAAATGTAAACACAAACTAGCTTTAGCATAACTGCTGCTCAAACTGCAATACCTTCGCCTGAGTCGCTAACCGCTACTGTATCAAAATGCACTACATTGACTATGTAAACGACCTGTAAACAAGCGAATCAATCGCCATTTGCTAAGCTAAGGCTAAGCTACATTTCTGCTTGCACGTTATCTCGCTATGATTAACCTCCCCTTTAATATACATTTACAAATACACGTTGGCACACGCCTCATTAACTACCCGCTGAGCTTGTAACTATTTTAGTTTAATAAAAAACGACAGTATATGGGAGTGTATACATCCGTAACAACGTGCAGAAAATTACCAGACGCTGGTTTCCACCGCCAGGTTCCGCAGTCGCCATGGTTGCTCCCAAAATCCTTTTTTATTGTAGCGTTAAATAAAACACAACTTCTATAAGACAGACTTTATAGACGTGAAATCCTCATATGTGGTTCTTCTCAACATGCTGCTGCAGCCACCCCGCCAATGTAGCTTGTTGCAGAGCGTTTATTCTTCTTCTTTTGTTTACTTTTCTGGCTACTGTTAAACTTCAAGAGCTCACTGCCGCCCCCATAGATGTAAAGTGTGTACTGCACTCAGTGAACGATAGATAGTACGGTAAGTAGGCATATAGGCTAGTTACGAACATGGTATGCTGTCTTTTCACGTTTGAGATGTGTTTGTGATGTATGGGCCATTTACACAATTAGTAGTAACTATACTTTACTCATTAATTACTTTACTGTAGGCCTAATACAAAAAATATTTCTCATAATATGAAGATTAATCTGGTAAAAAAGTATGAGGATCTATAAAGGGAAAAAAAAGTCCCATTCACCACGTAGTTTAATACTAGTGTAACCTGTTGTGGTCATTTTCAGGACTTTCGTCCCGGGTAGAGATTTTGTCACACATCCCACGTTGTTCACTGGGGTCATATTAGTCTACAACAGTTGTGTTAAATTAATGTGTTCCCATAATGTTATATTAGTTGTTTAACATGATATACCCCTATGTTATGTGGATTACGACCGACTTTTGTATCCAACATTATTTTACACCAATGTGATTGGTTGTTTTATTTTGTTTTCTGTATTGCATTGCATTCTGGGTCATTGACCGTTAATTGCTACTGAGCACATGCCATGGCTGCTGATTGATATACCGGAGCTGTGAAGAAAAGAATAAAGAGATAAATGAACATATGAAAGACGTGATTCTTTATCAACATGGCAGAAGAGAATGAAACCTCAACAGGTTATGGGCCCAGACGTGATACTACAAGAGGAGGAAGATGGCAAAGGTTAGTCTTCAACGGAGATGAAAATAACTTCGAACTTTGGGAAGTGAAGTTTCTCGGCCACATGCGATATGCTCGGCTTGAAGGACACAATACTCTCAACGGATGATGATCCGGATCCAGAAAAGAACGAAGAATGCTACGCAGAACTCATTCAATTCCTCGACGACAAAAGCCTATCGTTGGTGATGAGGGAGGCGGCCGATGACGGCAGTAAAGCCCTGCAAATATTAAGGAGCCATTACGCCAGTCAGGGTAAGCCCAGAATCATTGCCCTATACACAGAGCTAACTTCATTAAAGAAGGAGTCAGAAGAAACGGTGACAGACTATATCATCCGAGCTGAAAAGACAGTCACCTCCCTAAGAAATGCTAAAGAAGTGATAAGTGACGGACTGATAATAGCCATGATTCTGAAGGGTCTCCCAGAATCATATAAGCCGTTCGCCATTCATACGACGCAGAGCAGCGAGGAATTAACGTTTATCCAGTTTAAAAGTAAACTACGAAGCTATGAAGAAACTGAAAAGTTCGACACTAAAACTAAATCGGACAATGTAATGAAAGCAGACATGTCATCCATCGTTTGCTATGGATGTGGAAATCGAGGCCACATGGCAAAAGAGTGCCGCCAAAGAGGTGTGCAAAAATGGTGCAACTTCCACAGAAGCACAACACACAGTGACGAGGCATGCAGGAGAAAAACCAAGCACAAAGATGATGCCAAACAAACCGCAGATGGACAGAAAGACCAAAAGGAAGAACAAACATTTGTATTCAAAGTCAGTCAAAAATTCCTTCCGGACAACATTAAAAGTAATGGACTAATGGTGGACTGTGGAGCAACATCACACATCATCACGGAGGAAGACGCATTCACCAAATTTGACGAGACTTTTAACCCAAATGCACACTACATGGAGCTAGCTGATGGAACCAGGATGAACAACGTGGCATTAAAACGAGGGGACGCAGAGGTGTGTTTGCAGGACAGGGAAGGCAGATGCAGCAAGGTCACACTGAGGAAGGCCTTATTCATACCATCATATCCACAGAGCATATTCTCTGTGAAAGCAGCCACAACTAATGGAGCCACAGTGACATTCCAAGAGGGACAGAATGAACTGATTCACAAAGATGGGACTGTTTTTCGCATTGAGGTGCACGAGAGACTGTACTACTTGAAAACGGTAAATAACAAACAATGTGTTAAAAATACAGTGAATGATATGATGTCCACTGACAAAGTGAGTTTATCTTGTGATGTCAAAACATGGCATGAGATTTTGGGACATTGCAATATTAATGATGTGTTAAAATTACCAAATGTGGTAGAGGGTATGAAGATCACAGGTAACACAAAGATAGACTGCAGCGTGTGCACTGAGGGTAAATTCAACAATAGCAAAAATAAGAAAGCTGATGCAAAAGCTAGTGCGCCCCTGGAGCTGGTACATACAGACTTAGCAGGCCCCATTGAGCCAACTTCCCGAGATGGATATAAGTATGCTATTTCATTCACAGATGATTTTTCAGGGGCTGTGTCTGTTTACTTCCTTAAAACCAAAAGTGACACGACCCAAGCTACAAAGAAATTCCTTGCAGACAGTGCGCCTTATGGCACGGTCAAGTGTATAAGATCAGATAATGGCACTGAATACACAAGCGATGTTTTTCAGTCACTCCTAAGGGAAAAGGGTATAAGACATGAAACGTCATGCCCATACTCTCCCCACCAAAATGGGACAGCCGAGAGACAGTGGAGAACCCTATTTGAGATGGGAAGATGTCTCTTATTAGAGAAAGGGTTACCAAAAGTATTGTGGCCTTATGCTGTACAACATGCTTCTCATGTTCGAAATAGATGTTACAATGACAGGACTGAAAACACCCCATATTTCATGTTAACAGGGAGGAAACCAAATCTGTCAAAAATGTGGGTGTTTGGATCTGACTGTTATACCTACAAACATGATCATAAGAAACTAGACCCGAGAGGTGAAAGAGGGATATTTGTTGGACACTGTAAAAACAGCCCGGCATACCTGATTTACAACCCAGACACAGAGAAAGTGTCAAAACACAGACTGGTGAAATTTGTTAAAATAAACAGTATTGAACAACAAACACAGACTGAATACGATTCAGAATTCCCGAGATACGAAGCCAAAAACCCCGGTACTGAGAGTAATACTGATATGACAGAGAGTGATAATGAGGAGAGTCTGAGCACAGATTATACAGATGAGTCACAATGTGATGAAACAACAGAGAACGTAGTCCTAGATGACAGTGCAGACTCCGAACCTTGTCATAGTCAAAATACTCACCAAAAGAGAGAAAGAAAACCACCAAAATATTTGGAGGACTACATTACAGATGTTGAAAATACAGATGTATCCCATCTAAGTGTTGATTATTGTTACAGGGCAGTACATGGAATCCCCCAGAGCTACTGTGACGCCCTGAGGTCACCCGAGGGGCCAGGATGGGAACGGGCTATGAAGGAAGAGCTCGACTCACTTAAAGAAAATGACACTTTTGAACTGACCTCTCTACCAAAGGGTAAAAATACAGTAGGGGGAAAATGGGTCTATGCCATTAAAGAAAACGTTGAAAAGGGGAAAATACTTAAGGCGAGATACGTAGCAAAGGGGTACAGCCAAACAGAGGGCATAGACTACCATGAGACATTTGCTCCAACAGCAAATCTTACTTCAGTGAGAGCCTTAATGCAGGTAGCAGTTCAAAACGACTTAATAGTCCATCAGATGGATGTAAAAACAGCATACTTGCATGCTCCAATAGATGAAGAGATTTTCTTAGAACAACCACAGGGTTTTGAAAATACATCTGAGACAGGAGAAAAATTAGTTTACAAACTAAAGAAATCCATTTACGGACTAAAACAGTCAGGAAGAAACTGGTACAAACTTCTAAATGATCATTTAGAAGAAAACAACTTTGTGAGAAATGAATCTGACCACTGTGTTTACAGAAAGCAAACAGATAGTGAAACTATCATTGTATTAATCTGGGTGGATGATTTTATTATTGCAGCTAGCAATAATGATCTACTCAACAGTTTCAAAGACACGATGAAATCCACATTCAAAATGAAGGATTTGGGGAAAATAACATGCTTCTTGGGCATTGAGTTTGAACAAGAGGAAAATAAAATAAAAATGAGTCAGAAAAAGTACATCCTTAAAATGTTGGAAAAGTTTGGAATGTCAGAGTGTAAAGCTAGATCTACTCCATGTGAGCTAAAAGTGGAGAGTGACAACAAGGAGGAGGGCAGCTGCAATGAGATGGCAAATCCAAAAGAATACAGGGAAATTGTAGGCAGTCTAATATATGCCATGACATGCACGAGACCAGATATAAGCTGGATAGTAAGCAAACTGTCACAAACACTGGCAAAGCCAAAAGCAGAGAACTTAGTGGCTGCCAAACATGTTTTGAGATACCTAAAAGGTACTTATGACTACGAACTATGTTTCACTAAAACCGATGACGACTTAAAACTAATAGCCTTCAGTGATTCAGACTGGGCATCTTCTGTGGAAGATAGACGTAGCACTACAGGCTACTGTTTTAGTTTAACCAAACAAGGCCCTGCCATCTCGTGGAAATCAAAGAAACAACCCACAGTGGCATTATCAACGTGTGAAGCCGAATACATCGGCATGGCAAACACTACTCAAGAAAGCATGTATCTAACCCAATTGTTAAGTGGTATGGATAATAAAGTCTACAGTTGCACAAAGATCCATGGAGACAATCAGGGTGCCATTGCACTGAGTAAGAATCCAGTGCACAGACAGAGGTCTAAACACATAGACGTAAAATATCACTTCATTCGTGATGCACAAAGGGAAGGCAAAATAGTCATTGTTTACTGCCCATCAGAAGACATGGTTGCAGACATATTGACTAAACCTGTATCAAAGATTACAATGGTTAAATTCAAAAGGTTCTACTTTGGATGTTAAACATGTAATGTATGGCTTTGTAAGATGAGAACAAGTGGGGGTGTTAAATTAATGTGTTCCCATAATGTTATATTAGTTGTTTAACATGATATACCCCTATGTTATGTGGATTACGACCGACTTTTGTATCCAACATTATTTTACACCAATGTGATTGGTTGTTTTATTTTGTTTTCTGTATTGCATTGCATTCTGGGTCATTGACCGTTAATTGCTACTGAGCACATGCCATGGCTGCTGATTGATATACCGGAGCTGTGAAGAAAAGAATAAAGAGATAAATGAACATATGAAAGACGTGATTCTTTATCAACATGGCAGAAGAGAATGAAACCTCAACAAGTTGAGATAGGCTATTCTCCGCTTTCCCAGGACCTCCACTATGCAGGGAGTGGAACCATCCCACAAATGCAAGAGCTGGAGGGGGCAAGCTTTATCAGCTAGAGTAGCCTACCAAAGGTTATTACCTGTTCATCAGTGCCTGTTGGTGCATCTGAAAAGACGGATGGCACCGCATTCGTTTTCAGGTATGCGTTGCTCGTTACATAGCTGGGTTTCTCGAAGTCGTTCGGTCTGAAATGATCGCTACAAATACGCCTTTCGCGAACAGTTTCCGCCGGTGTATTGATGTCCAAGCCAGCAGCAACAACCCACAGTTGCGCCCTTTCTGGATCTCGCACTGGAAATGTGTGGAAACTTTGTGGTGTCCATCTGTGGTATTTATTTGTACAATTCCTAAATGCACACTGACGCACCATGTTGCCTAGTCGTTCGTTTCAGTGTCTGTCCCACGCTGCTCTGTTTACTTTCTGCTGTAGTTATTCGGTTACAAAGCAAAGTAAAATTCCGCTGCTGCTGAGAAAGTAGTCCCTCAAAATGCGATAATTCATGCGATGCGAGGTTGTTTTTATTTCTAACATTATTCTATCAACACAGACATAAATTTACATCTGTAGTCTAGCGTTATTATTGATTTGCCTCGGGTGTACTGTGGAGTGGGTAAGACTGTTTTAGTAGCAGGCTAGTTGACCCCAATGCAGTGCGCGAGCCAACTCTGCAACTAGAAGGACTGAATGAAATGTGTTAAACTGTCTCCAATGATAAATAACACCAAGGCTAACTTGGGAATCAGGCCCTATGTCCAAAATTCCGAACTACCACTTTAAAGAGATAGTAATCTAAGATTGTAGGATTGCCATAATCTCTTATCAATTGTTGACAGCACATTGATATAGTTTATAGTTTGATATAGGCTACTATCTATGAGTTAATCTAACATATAGGCTACTTACTTCAGTGTGAAATCTTAAATTGGCGTACGAGCGGCTCTCACTCACACACCCACCTATGCACGACAAAACGTGTTCGAACTGTAACGACTGCCACTGTCCAGTTTTTAAATCACACACATTATGAAGCAAGTATCATGACCCGAATAAATTCAATATCAGGCGTCGAATCACAACAATTAGAATGCAGAGAGAGAGAGAGAGAGGAGAGAGAGAGAGAGAGAGAGAGAGAGAGAGAGAGAGAGAGAGAGAGAGAGAGAGAGCAGGCAATGGAGAAATAAAAGCTAAAAAATGAGTGATGTTCTGTGTGTCTGTTTTACTTTACCTGGCCGGTATTGAACAACATCGACAGTCTTACACAGTTTTCAACGTGACTTGCACTGATTTCATGTTTCTTGACTCTGCACGATAAATGTTTTAAATCCACAATCCCTTTCTGGGTCCAAGGGGAGTCTGCTTCAAACAGCAAGCATGCATGGGAAACAGAATAGAGCGCTCCTAGCTACGCTCGCTGTTAGCCAATCCTTCCTTACGAACCAAAACGGGCAGAATGAACGAGTATTTCGCCCGTACTGTTGCTTTATTTTGATATCGTATGGCTGATGTGCCCCCAGTCTAATTACCTCTTTTTTTTCTGCACATGACATAGACAAAAACGGGTGAGTCATTTAGATAGTCCACCTGGTTAAGCATGGTACTCGACATTGTTGATTGATCATCACTCTGCCCGGTAGTTAGTAATGCCTCTATACTTCTCAATCTGCAGAAGACCTTCTTCTGTAAACTCTGGTTCATAAATGTGCCATCTGTTGTATGTTTGACTTTGAATGGCATCTCGTCGTCGTCTTTATAATCAATCCGTGTTAACTTGTCCCTTGAATAAACCGCGGTCGCTGAGTCGAACATGTGATTGGCGGATTAATACGATGCACTGTACTGGAAGGAGTTGGCGTGAACTACTCATGATGGAACTACTACACAACAAAGTGTTAACATAAAAGGCGGCAAACTAACCCAATGCAAAAAAATCCCACATTCAGTGTACAATTGAACAGATGTTTAGTTTTTAGGAGAGGATTCATTAGATGGTACAGTGGCGTCACTAGGCTGTTTTATTCGTTATATATTTTTTATCTACTTTCCGACAGTCTTTGAACGCCCCTCATTCAGTAAACTGTCAGATCAATATAGGTATGTAAGGTATGTCTCACTTGTATTCATTTTACTCTGAAATAACTTGGCATGGAACTGTAGATGTCTGTGGATCCGCAGCACATCAGTCAGGTTGGTAGGTATTTAACGCTATAAAAAAAATTGGTGGAAAAATACATTCACGTTATTTTTATCTACATATCAATTTAAAGTGACACCTTAAGTGCCGAAGGAGGCAGAGTGTGATTTTTTTTTAAGGATGCACTGAAGGTTAAGATAATTGGAAACAGGTTATGGCCAAAAAAGGGAAACAAATACAAGAAGGCAAACACTGGGATGTTTCCTTTGAAGGTTTATTGAACAAGAAAAAACAGTTGAACAGGTAAATTGTTGTTGATAATGGACCAACAGTGGCCTTCAGTTATCTTATCTCAGTGCCACTATTATCTCATTCTGGTCTAAACTCTTCCTGGTGAACATAACTCATGTGCAAAAGAACCCAGGTAGTTGCACACACAACCTGTTTAAACAAAGTGGAAAAACATAACATTTGTGTCCTCCCATGCTCTCTTTTTTTGGGGGTCCGCTCGCTTATTATATTTTCGGACGTATCTCCCTGAAGACCAGAGAGCTCTCATTGGCTATTCCGCTGATCTCTCCGGCCATCGCTAGTATATCCGTGGTGCAGCTGGCCTCCTCCGATCCCTCAAGATGTTCCATTTTGACATTGAGAGGGTGCGGTAAGGCCATCTTAAATTCCTCACGGAGCATGTCATAGCCCATCGGAGAGTGGATCATCAGTGTGGCGGCGAATTCTCTCAATTTCGGCGAAAACCATGACCCTTTCTTCTTTCGCATTCCCCGATAGATTTCCAGAGGTACTTCGTTGAGATCTTTGAAAAGAAGGGAGACGTCATGCGAGAGCTCGGAGGTCTCTTCTGAAACCTTGAGTTGCTCCTTGAGTCTTTTGACTTCAGCTTGCATTGCAGACAGTCTAGCCTTCATCTTCTCCTTAGTCTTGTTTTGGTTCCTCACCCGTTTACTGACGGTACGCAGCGTATCCCGGACCTTGACGCATTTTTTTTTCATCGCCGTCGGAGATTCTGCAAAAAAGTAGTTGTGGTCCCTGTTGACGCTGAAAGTCGTTTCTGACGGCTCCGGTGTTCTTAAAAGTTCCGTCCCTGTTGTTCTTAAAAATTCCTGCTCTTGCGTTCTTAAAAATCCCGGCAGTTGTAATGTTTTTGGAGGTTCCGTTGGTGCTGACACTGTGTAAGAATGATCAGATGCCACAATTACCAGAGTGCCCTCTGCGTTTATGGTGAGATAGCCAACCATCCTCCTTGTCTCTGTCGGCATCTCAGTCTCCGACTCCGTCTCACTCCCAGTCCCAGTCTGAGTGCACTTCTCTACGTATTCCCTCCTGCGGTCTTCATCTTCGGGCTTTTTCAGGAAATCGTTTGCAGATCTGGTGCACATGCCGCTGGGTGGCTCTTTAGCATGTATTATTATTGTCTTTGCTGGTAGGGATCTCTCGGCGTTTGCAGCATTTTCGACTGCCTTTGACTCCAGCACATTCTTGGAGTTTAATGCCTTCCTGTAGGCATGTGGGAGGCAGTTGTAGCTGCAGAAATCCTTCAGGACTCCTTTATCATCAAGACCGTGGGTGATGTCCTGAGGCCGAGCTAACAACCTGGGAGAATGAGAAGAGATTAAATCAAAACAAGATCTCTCCGTTTATCTTTTGGTCATTCGATTTTCCTTTCACATAAGGATTATAGAAAACAAAAATGAGTGGTTATTTGAGTTTAGTTTAAAAAAAAAAAGAAAATACATTTAAATACAAGGTTTCTCTCTGTCAGGGTCGAAAAGGGATGAACTTAACTAAAAAACTAAAAAGAATAATAAAGTATCTACAGTCAATCACATGAGTGTCTAAATAGTGTGAAAACGTGACATGGTTTTCTGTTGAACTTACTTGTGGCATTTGTGGCAGACCTTACCGAACCATCTTTGAGGGATGCCATATTTTTTCCTTCCAACTAAATCCTTAGTGAGGCTTTTTTTTCTCTCTCCAACAGTGTCCTTAGTTACGCACTGTTTTTTCTCTCCAACAATATCCTTAACGACGCATTGTTGTTTCTTTGTAGCAACAATGCCTTTGGGGAGGATTTTGCGTGGCGGGATGCACAAACTGGAGCAGAAGAGTTCGGGGGAGCCCTTCCTCCTGTAAGCCGTCTGGCCTAGCGACAGGCTTGTGTTGCAGTTGGAACAGGACGTGGGCTCTGACGAGGGAACGACGACCGGCGGCGGCGACTGTGTTTCGCCTGCTGGAGTCACTGAGTAAGCCAATACGATGCGCATGTCCTCCTGTTAATAACATAGAGGTAAGATGTAATCAATTTAGACAATTATACACAGCAGGGCACATTACAATGTTGTAAATTCACAAAAGCAAGTTTTTTTATGCAAGGGAGGGATAATGCCCAAGGATATAATTAGTAATTTTTAAGACTGCACTTGTTTTTTTTTGTATATCTGAATATACAGGCGACCCTGTGTGACTTGTGAACTTTAATGGTGGAGTCAGTGATTCTGGAGAATGCTTGTGGTCAAAATCACTTGTTGTCAAAATCAGTGGATATCTCAAGACCTGTCCATACTGTGTGTGTGCGCTGAAAGAAAATCCAGTGTTAATACACAGCCTCAGCTCTGTAAATGGGTTTGTGTTAGCTGTGGTGCGTCCCCTTTGTTTACATACCTTTCAGCAGCTTGTGAAAACGCTTGGGCACACATGCACACTAAGTTATTGTCGGGAGAGATGCCTGCTATAAAATATTAGAAAGTTTGTAAGGGTTGCTTTTCTGGAAGGTGCTTATATCTTAAGCCTTACAAAAAGGTTGTGTGTGTGTGTGTGTGTGTGTGTGTGTGTGTGTGTGTGTGTGTGTGTGTGTGTGTGTGTGTGTCACCTTTGCAGTGTTGGGCTCTCTGGTCTCAGACGTTGAGGATATCAGCGCTAGATTGTTCTCCTCGTCCACAGGTTTTTCCTTCACCGAGACCGATTTGATTGGCTGATCGGCAACATGTGACCTTTCCTAATGCATACATTTAAAAAAAATATTGTTTGGACTTCCACTAACATTACTTATGTGTATCCAAAATAATAGTTTTCTATGTAGTAATATGACAAACCTAAAGACTTTAAAGCTACATTTGTAAACGTTAGATCAGACATTTTGAGAGAAGCACAGCAGTCTAGTCACAACTTTAACTCTTATTCACACACTAGAGCAGAAATTCTTACTTACAGTGTCTGGTGGTAATACATTGGGTTCCTCCTCCTCCCCAGTGTTACTGTGCTCTGCTACTAAGGCTGTGGAGGGGATAAAGAATAACGGACATTAAAGATATGGTATAGAAAAGTGCTTTTGGAGCAGCAAAGTAGCTACAAGATGCAGAAAATGTAGGCAAAGCAGGACACCAAAACGTTGTGAGGAAATATTCAAGAATCAAACCTTCTGATCTTATATTTGAAATCATAATGACAGGTGAACTGCAGCGATCCACATCCATCTCTTCCACCTTTTCCACCTGGGCTTCGTTTGCTGTAGAGACACTCGGTTTACAACCAAGAGATGTACTGTCTTCTTGAACCACATTTTCTCCTGTTTTCGTCATATCTTTCTTGTCCATATTTGTGTCCAGACTTCCATAGACTCTGCACCTGCTCCCTCTGTTACCTGTAAAGGACAATACACATTTAACATGCTGCAAAATCCCATTATACTTCAGCTATTCAACAAAATAAAATCATTAGAGTGTGTGTAGTGTAAAGTGTAACGAACAAACCAGGACATGTTGAACAAGATGGCTGTAAACTAAATAATAAACTCATCTTTTTTCCTTTGAAAGACTAAATTAAGACAATTTAATAACCAATTAGAGCAATTGTTTCTTAGAGTAATACATTCAATGACTTTCTTGATAGCCTATATCAAGGCTTCACTTTGCAATGTAAACAAACTAACTTTAGTGTGACTGCTGCACAGACAACTTACACAAAATGTACATACAGTATCTCACAAAAGTGAGTACACCCCTCACATTTCTTCAAATATTTCATTATATCTTTTCATGGGACAACACTGAATAAATGACACTTTGATACAATGTAAAGTAGCGTGTGTACAGCTTATATAACAGTGTAAATTTACTGTCCCCTCAAAATAACTCGACACACAGCCATTAATGTCTAAACTGCCGGTTACAAAAGTGAGTACACCCCTGAGTTAAAATGTCCAAATTGGGCCCAAAGTGTCAATATTTTGTGTGGCCACCATTATTTTCCAGCACTGCCTTAACCCTCATGGGCATGGAGTTCACCAGAGCTTCACAGGTTGCCTCTGGAATCCTCTTCCACTCATTCATGACAACATCACGGAGCTGGTGGATACTGGAGACCTTGCGCTTCTCCATCTCCTGTTTTAAGAAGCCCCAAAGATGCTCAATAGGGTTTAGGTCTGGGGACATGCTTGGCCAGTCCATAACCTTTACCCTCAGCTTCTTTAGCAAGCCACTGGTCGTTAGGAGGTTTGTTTGGGGTCGTTATCATGTTGCAGTACTGCCCTGCGGCCCAGTTTATGAAGGGAGGGGATCATGCTCTGCTTCAGTATGTCACAGTACATGTCAGAATTCAATGAACTGTAGATCCCAGTGCTGGCAGCACTCATTTAGCCCCAGACCATGACACTCCAACCACCATGCTTGACTCTAGGCAATACACACGTGTCTTTGTACTCCTCACCTGGTTGCCGCTCCACACTCTTAACACCATCTGAACCAAATAAATGTATTTTGGTCTCATCAGACCACAGGACATGGTTGCAGTGATCCATGT
This sequence comes from Ammodytes dubius, assembly GCA_026122265.1. Classification (NCBI taxonomy): domain Eukaryota; kingdom Metazoa; phylum Chordata; class Actinopteri; order Uranoscopiformes; family Ammodytidae; genus Ammodytes; species Ammodytes dubius. The sequence continues at coordinate 23,571,832 of CM047520.1, read as the reverse complement.
CCGTAGTCTGCTTGTCTTCAGCAAACTTTTTGTGGGGTTTCTTGTGCATCATCTTTAGAATAGGTTTCCTTCTGGGATGACAGCCATGCAGACCAGTATGATGCAGAGTGCGGCGTATGGTCTGAGCACTGACAGGTTGACCCCACACCCCTTCAAGCCCTGCAGCAATGCTGGCAGCACTCATACGTCAATTTTCCAAAGCCAACCTCTTGGTATGACGCTGAAAACGTGCACTCAACCTTCTTAAACTGGGCTGCAGGGCAGTATTGCAACATGATAACGACCCCAAACACACCTCCAAGACGACCAGTGGCTTGCTAAAGAAGCTGAGGGTAAAGGTGATGGACTGGCCAAGCATGTCTCCAGACCTAAACCCTATTGAGCATCTTTGGGGCTTCTTAAAACGGGAGATGGAGGAGCGCAAGGTCTCTAATATCGACCAGCTCCGTGATGTTGTCATGAATGAGTGGAAGAGGATTCCAGTGGGAACCTGTGAAGCTCTGGTGAACTCCATGCCCTAGAGGGTTAAGGTAGTGCTGGAAAATAATGGTGGCCACACAAAATATTGACACTTCGGGCCCAATTTGGACATTTTTTCTCAGGGGTTGTACTCACTTTTGTTGCCTTCAGTTTAGACATTAATGTCTGTGTGTCGATTTATTTTGAGGCGACAGTAAATTTACACTGTTATATAAGCTGTACACTGACTACTTTACATTATATCAAAGTGTCATTTCTTCAGTGTTGTCCCATGGAAAGATATAAAGAAACATGTGAAGAAATGTGAGGGGTGTACTCACTTTTGTGAGATACTGTACATACGTTCAACTTCACACTAACTACCCACTGTACTTTTTACTCGACTTGTTGTCATTTTAAAAACAGAGTATATAAAGCCGTAACGTGCAGAAAATTACCAAAGGGTTGTGTCCTCCGCCAGTTTCCGTGGTCGCAATGTTTAGTCCCAGAATGCTTTAAATTAGCGTTGTTTTGCTAATAAAAATACGACTTTTACCACATATCAAAGCCGTCAAATGCTTGTAAATGTGGTTCTCTCAGCGACATATTGGAGCCAAACTTATCATATGTCCATGGCAGTATGTAGTTGCGGAGCGTTTTTCTCCTTCTTTAATTTACTACCAGGGTTAACTTCTTCTTCTCTGATTCATGGCGGGAAAACAAACCAACGCGTAGAAGCATTATCGCCACCTACTGTACCGGAGTGTATAACACTAGGCATAGTTAAATGGGTTAAATGCTAAAACCCCTTCCAATATCTATCTATCTATCTATCTATCTATCTATCTATCTATCTATCTATCTATCTATCTATCTATCTATCATCTATCTATCTATCTATCTATCTATCTATCTATCTATCTATCCATCCATCCACCCACCCATGCATCCATCCATCCACCCACCCACCCACCCATGCATCCATCCACCCATGCATCCATCCATCCATCCATCCTTCTTAAAGATACAGGGTTATATCATAAACAGATATTTTCTCTTGACCTGAACTTTTCTGAAGCCTGGCGTTACACACTACAGTACAGTAGGTGGCGCTATCGTATCGTATTTGATATGTTGAGATACCTGACCATAGATAGGCTCTATATCTAGGCTATGTACCTGACTTACGTGATTTCTTCAATGGAACTTCATAGCCAAGCCACTTCTCCGGGTAGGGATGCTCTACACTTGGCTTCTTATCCACAAAGTGGAAGGAGCACACATAGGGGCGCTTTGGTGGCTTCTTTAGGTTTAACGCCTTTAGCCACATTCTCAGTGCTTCATCTTTCTTCGGAGGTGGATGCAGATTGTACGGGGCTGTACAGGTACACTCGGACCGAAGCTGACTCCGATGTATATAACATTCCTGCTGTAGAAACTCCCGTCTTTTCTTCCAATTATTATGGCAGCCTTTGACTGAACATATGGTGCTCGACATGAGAAGTCGCACAAAAATAATAGCTAGCTAAACTAATAATAAACACTAGACTACTAGGCCTACATACTCTTCTAACAATTCATAAATAACAAACAAACCGCTAATTAGCCACTGTCAACAAACTGCCACTAAATATTTTCAACAAACTGCTTTTAAATTATCCTACACAATAACTTTATCAACAAACCGCTTCTAGATCACTTTCAAAATTACGTTACTTTCACCGTTAAAAAAAAAAAAAAAAACTCAACCGCTACTTAGCGCGACCACCGGAAGACCAAACACAATCGGAAGTGCTCCACTGTCCTCTCCATGGTTACGGTCCAGAATAAAGTAAATGCGTGACACTTCCGCCGTTTCATTTGAAGGCAGCAGCAAGAGAGCGAGAAGGTACGTTTATTCAATCTGCTTCCATCCAACTCTAATTACAACATTTATAAAGTTTATCACTTCGTTTAATAACATAATAAGCCTTTAGGGATGATATCATGTCGGTCTTGTTGAGGAAAACGTTTTGTTATGTAACTTTTAAAGTCGCTTAGGTGCGGTTACATTACTTCTCCTAGCTACCATGATTGTCTGTTTTAACCAGGTTTTAACAACAGCCTTTTTTATGTTTACAGATATTAACGTGTGTGCGAGCAACGTCCAGCATTAATATGGACAGGTAAGACTTGATTTATTTGAAGTTATGAACCATTTAAGCGGCAGCAGCAGTGTCTCCCATAGTCCATGTGTAGGCCTATGTATCTGGCTTGCGAAAGGAGACGACATGCTAACACGTGCATAGTAATACAACTTTTTCGATCGACTTTGACACGTTATATTTAGTCAATTTTGCAGAACTCCAGCGAGACCTTGCCTGTAGTGGCACTGTACTTTCCTATAGTGTCTGCTAGAGAGATCAGAGGCGGTTTGAGGCCCTGCTATGTGATTCCTCATGGCAGGGTTATATGCAAACCTCTGACAAACTGTATAGTGTGTATTGTTGAAAATAGCCTATTGAGGAGACCATTTTGTAATAGTACCCAATATTTACAGTGAAATACTTTTTGTTTTTTACAGGACTACAGAGATGAAGCCACGTCCTGCTCTACTCAGACCCCCCTGACTGACATCTCGTGTTCAATCTAGTATGAGCTGAAAACTACAAGGTAAATTTGTTTAAAAAAAACGTCAATATTTTAGTGCTACATATGCAGTTATTACACATATGTTTTAGCATGTAATGAGATACATTTGTCTTTAACACGGGGACACATTCAAAAGATTGTATTTAATTGTTTTTAAACAAATGATTTTAAATGACCCAATTCTCATCAAACAACTTGAATATCTTGAAATGAGAAACGCATTGTCATAGTTATAATGTCCCTGTGTTAACTATGTATCTGGACCTTTCCGTGTTGTGTGTGTGTGTGTATATATATATATATAGTGCAGTGTTTCCCCTAGAATTTTTTTTAGGCCCGGTGGTAAGAGCTGATAAAGAGTATGCGCGCCGCGTGCGTACCAAATTTCTAGAAGAAATTGACCAAAACGAACCCCATTTGGGATGAGCCTCTTTTGACAGCCCGTTAAAAATGAGGGCATAGGGTTATGCTTTCACATTCAGTAAATTAGTACATGTGGTGTTTCTCACAGGATTTTTAGATCCTGCTGGGTGAGAATGGACCTTCTGGGGTCTGGGGGCATCCCCTGCAGAAGAAAACCTTATCATTTTTAAAGTTAAATGCATCAATCTGGTGCACTTTGAGAGATGAACTCTGATTAATTATGTGCTCTGTAAACAGCTGTCATATGTCCTGCCTATAACTATTTTCTGTAACAATTTGGAGACACAAGCCATGTAAACTATTCAAGAAAAACACGTGGATTTCAATAAAAAACAATAAACACTAAGATCTAATATAGAAAGCTCCTGTCTTGTAGCCTACTCATTTCTGGAATAATCTGAATCACCTCACCCTGAAGCTAGCCTATTTAATTTTTTTTTTTTTTAATGCAAATAGCCTTGTTGAAAATAAATGAATTAACATAGGCTACACATCATGATTAGCCTATCAACATGTGTGCTACATAAGGCAAATTCCCTATTCCGACCATTATATTTCATCTAGCCTATTTCTCAATTTAAAACATAAAAATAAAGTAGCATCGAAAATACAAATAGGGCTACAATAGCCAGCTGTTTTCAAGATAACTTAACAGTTAAAACAATAAGTAAATTAATATGTCCCTTGAACATAAATGAATGCTTTTCTGAGAATGTCAAAGGCAGTAGCAGTGTGGCACTTCTGTAAACTTACTGAAACGAGTGCATGCCGTTTTTTTCAGCGCTGTCTCTGCTGTTGATACAGATTGGTTGTGTTGCCACGGCGACGTAGCGATTTTAACTTTCTAAGTTTTGCTCAGCACTTTTTCCTGTTCAACGTCCCTGTTACTGAGTCCTTAATATCTCCATGGAGCAGGCGCTGGTTTTATTTTTGCCACTAGTTCAGCGTTTGCTTGCTAGTCATGCTCCTGCTCATTGGCTTCCGTGTTTAACAAGTGCGCACCGAATGCACACGCGCATCGCGCCCGCCGTGAGCACACACACACACAAGCAGACACACAGATCAGCTGATGGGATGATCAAACGAGAGGTTGTAAAGACAGGCCGACAGTGCCGCGCAGACGCTCGCAAATGATTATTACGAAATCAATGAAAAATGTATTTAAAAAAAAAAACATTTTTTTTTTTTTTTTTTTTTTTTAAGTCAGGCTGCTGTTGGCCTGGCGGGGGGTCCCGTTGGCCTGGCGGGGCCGCCAGGCCTGTATAATGGTAGGGGAAACACTGTAGTGCAGACCTCCAGCGAGACCTTGCCTGTAGTGGCTCTGTCTTTCCTATAGTGTCTGCTAGAGAGATGTGAGGCGGTTTGAGGCCCTGCTGTGTCTATCTTTACTGCAGGGTTATAGGTAGATCTCCGACATTATGTTTAAGTCAGGCAAATTTGTCAAGTATTTATTGTTGTTGGTATAAAATTGTTTAAAATTGTGTAGCATTTGGGGGGGGGAAATGCTGTGTAGTCATTTATGTTCACCTTGAAGAAACACTCGAGTCTTAACAGGACAGATTTGTAAGGAACATTTTGTTTTAGTATTTGATAGGCTACTAATGGTTCAATGCCCTTTTTTACAGGAGTCCAGATGACGCCAGTCAGACCTGCACGGCCCAGACTTCAACACGGACTTCTGGTGTTCAAGAATGATTTTGAGCTGAAAACTCTAAGGTGAGTTTTTTGCAATGAAGAGAAACACGCAAAGATGTTTAGCATGTAGCACAAGACAAATGGTTTGTCAAACACCTGACCCAGTATTAGAAATATTTAATTTGTTTTCAAGGCCAAATAATCAAATTGTCCATCAGACTTTAATATCTTCAAATGGAAAACACATTCACATAATTTCTCTCTGGACCGTTCTGTGTCGTGTTGTGTGTATATATATATATATATATATAGTGCAGACCTCCAGCGAGACCTTGCCTGTAGTGGCTCTGTCTTTCCTATAGTGTCTGCTAGAGAGATGTGAGGCGGTTTGAGGCCCTGCTGTGTCTATCTTTACTGCAGGGTTATAGGTAGATCTCCGACATTTTAAATCTGATTAAATGCCTGTTGTACTGACAAACATGTCCAGTATTTATTGTTTTAAAGTACGAAATTATTGTTTAAAATTAAGTAGCATTTGGGGGGAAAAATGCTGTGTGGTTTTCTGTATGTTCCCCTTGAAGAAAAACTCATTGAATCATAACAGGACAGACTTGTAAGGAACATTTTGTAAAACTATTGGATACTAACAGTAAAACCACTCTTCTACAGGACTCCAGATGAAGCCAGGCCCGCTCTGCTCAGACCTCTAGACTGACACCTGGTGTTCAAGAATGATTTTGAGCTGAAAACTAATGTGAGTTTTTTGCCAAGTTTTCAGAAATGAGTGAAGATGTTTTTAACGTGTTTACAAGAGATAAATTATTCGTCAAACGTTTGGACCCAGAATTAGAACATTTAATTGTTTTTAATAATTCCAATTGCCCCACGCCTATCAAACCACTTTAATATCTTAAAATGAAAAACACATTCTATGAGTTCTAATTCTGTGTCCCTGTGTAAATGATTCCTTTTTGGACCTTTCTGTATTGTGTATGTATAGTGCAGACCTCCAGCGAGACTGAGCCTGTAGTGGCTCTGTCTTTCCTATAGTGTCTGCTAGAGAGATGTGAGGCGGTTTGAGGCCCTGCTGTGTCTATCTTTACTGCAGGGTTATAGGTAGATCTCCGACATTATGTTTAAGTCCGATTGACTACCTGCTTCAGTGTTGTCCGTTTGCTTATTGACTGAAAGCTATTTTTCTACTTTACAGGAGTGACAGCTGTGAGCGCTGGAGTCTGTTGTGTCAAACCTCTGCTGGGAGGTCAAGTGGTAAGTTTAACTTTTAGTGTTTTAGGTTTCAAATTATGGATGAAACTGGATTGTAATGATCCTGTTTATTTGCCCTTGATAAGTGACAAACTGAAGTATATTTGGACATATCCACATTTTTTTTTTATGGATTTTCTTGGTCAAATCTTGCTGAACTCATTTGGAATTTACTCATAACAAGTGTCTAGTGTAGTTCAGGCAGGTTATTAGCTGCATTTGTAAACCAAGTGAGTTAAAACATTGTGTTATTTTTTCTTCTTCTAGGCACAGCTTCCAGCCTCGATGAAGACGTTTACAAGTGACCACGTGGATCGATAGCTTCTCGGCTCCTCATTGAAACCGGACTGGACTTGCACCAAGACATGAATGAAATGTTATTGTACAAGGCATTTGATGAGAAACACTCTTAAAAATAAACTTTAAATTGTCTTAAATGTGGTTTTAAGTTCTTAAGCATCTTGGATAAAAACTTGTGTATTGTTTTCAAACACGTCATTTGAAACTTAAGTCAAAATACTTTGTCAAAAAATCTGTTTAGATATGATAAACAACACTCGGTTATAATAAACACTTCTGTTTTATTGTATCAGAATTAGTCATGCCAGTGGTGCGTTTCCATGCTGTGTGTGTGGTGACTCGGTGTGGACCAAGCTGTGAAGTTAGAGCTCCAATCACTCCCTTCCAAACTTCTCTCAGCACATTCCTGACAGTGGTTGGTTTACAGCCTTCTGTAAGCAGCAAGGGTTCCCAGAGTTAGAATGGGGGAATATTGAGGAAAAAGAAAAGTCCATTAAAATGCATGGGGGCTAGTGGCTGGAATCATGACTGAACCTCTATTTCAGTTCCCAAGTGACCTATTAATCAGATATATGGCACCAGTAAAATGTTTGGACACACCTTATTACATTTTTTTTTCTATGTTGTAGATTAATATTGAAGACATCCAAATTATGAAGGAACATGTATGGTAAGCAAGTGTTTTACGAACCAGAAAATGTTTTGTATTATAGATTCTTCAAAGTTTCTTTAATGAGCTTGGCACACTCAATCAGCTTCATGTGGTAGTCGTCACCTGAAATGTTTTTCAATGAACAGGTGCCTTGTCAAGAGTTAAACCCTGGAATAATCTTTCCATCTTAATGTGTTTGAGACAATCAGCAGAGGTTGGGTTGGCACAATGGTCTCTACAGTGAATAGCCCTATTTGACTACTGTTCTAATCTGCAAGTACCATTCAACTAAGTAAATAGAGACAACAGTCCATAGTTACTCTTAAGCAAGAAGGTCAGTCAATCTGTTAAAGGAACTGAATGGGCCTTTAAATACAATTAGACCAGTGAGTCCAAATTTGAGATTTTTGGTTCCAAACATTTTCCTGGGAGCAAAGTTTGTTTATTCTGTTATGAGAATAAACCTTAGAAAATGTCCACTTCTCTGACACACCCAATGTTACATAGTGCACCTTTAATCTACAATGTAGGGAAACAAGGGAAAAACATTGAATGAGAAGGTGTGTCCAAACTTTTGACTGGTACTTCACACATAAACCATATTTTAATGCCCATTAAAAAGGATTCACACGTTGAAAGTTAATATCACCATACTCTCTTTTATCTGTACATTGCACCTAACTGGGGACATACCAGATATATCTAAACTCTATAGACTTCATTGAGTCTGGGAACCACTTGCCATGTACCCTATCCCAGTTACCCTGAGCTATATGTTAACTCCTATATTCTCCAACAGGTGTCTATTAAGGCCTTGCACTAAAAATTAAACTTCCCATGCCCGTGCTATCAAAACTGTCCTAACTTTCACCATCAGAAAAGTATTATAATTTTTTTTTCTTCTTACCGACACTGATCATTTTCCTAAAGTTTGTGAGCTGTTGCCCGGTGCTTGGAGTGCCGGTGTAAAAAGGTTACCCCTCCCAAGCTGCACACAGTATGACTATATACACACATGACCCACTGCCCTGAATAAAACTATCCTTAGTAACCAAGAGTGATGAGCAAGATCATAATATCTGGTTTTGCCCCTTATTCGTTTGTCGTATACACATTCCTTTAAGACTAATAAATTAAATGTCAAAATGGGAGCTGTCATTCATGTCACATTTAGTAGTTTTCAAACACAGCAAATGTCAACAACAACTAAACATAAACAAAAAAAAAGAGGAAAAAGTACTAGGAGTTTGTGGTACAATAAAAAAAAAAAAAGGTGAAATTATTCAAAAGTAAAATTTGCTGTTGGCAGGTTCATAATTTAAAGTAAAAAGATGAGTTTGGTGCAAGCGTTGTGGTTGGTGTGTAGATGTCCTTGTTTTCCTTGAAGCAGAGCGGTGAGAGGTTCAAGTGAGCTACAAAGTTAACGGATTTCTGAGCGTTCAAATGCCTTCGAACAGCTAGCAGTGGAGTAGGTGTTTTTTTTTTCAGTTTGCAGTCCTTCTGCGTGTGTGTTTTGTTGTTGTTGTGGTCCAATTTCAGTTGGATATTGTCTCTCAAGGTATTTCCTATGTTCCTGGTATTATTGTTCAGTTGGGGGCGGGAGGAGGGAGCGACATCGTGTTTGTGTAAATGTTACAAAGTGTCCAATTCACAATCACTGCGCCGTCGCGTCTCCGTTCATTTCTATGCCGTGCTGCTGTAGCTGAGCTCGGAGCAGTGCATTGTCGTTCTTCAGTTCCTCAATCTAGAACAAAGAAAAAAGGGAAGATAATTAGACAACATGACGAAAGCCTCTTTTATGCTTTATTAATTATTATTAGGTTTGGAGAGACAGAGATGAATTGGAGCAGAGAGGGGAATGACATGTAGAGAACGACCACGGGCCAGATTCAAAACAGTGGTCTGCTGCTTCTGAGGGCTGAGAAGAAGAATTTGCATATGCTTCATGATGTCTGCCCCTCTTTCCTTTAGTCCAATCCATCCAACCATCCATCCATCCATCCATATAGGGCCAGTTTCACAGACATGGATTAAGCCTAGTCCAGGACTAAATGGAAATTTTAATGGAGATTGTCCATTGAAAGTACAATTTAGATCCAGAACTATGGCTTAATCCATGTCTGCATATGAAAACCGGCTCATAGTGTAGAACATTTTGAAGTTTTAATTTCTTAATGCAGGATTGTTTGTAATTGGGTGTGAGGGTGGGATATGGGTGGGGTATGTTCGGGGGGGAAAAAAGGGGAAAAAAATTTATAATCCATTGTACTGCAGTTGCTTTGCTACTCTGTGATTTAATAAAAAAAACCTTTGAAAGAAAGAAAATGTGAAGTTTTAACCTGTTGTCTAAGCAGCTCGTTGTCCACCTCCACCCGCTCCACCTCCTTGTAGCTCTCCGTCAGTCGCTGGTTACTCGTCCGCAGCTCTCGGATGTAGTCGCACGCTTTGGACAGGATGCCTCCTTTGCTCTGTACAAAACACAAGCACATCAGCAACGTGGTGGAAAAGAGCAAAATGCTTTAAATATGACTCATGCACTTCCTGGATTACAATTTATTTTTAAACCAATGGGGTGACTCATAGATCTTCACTGAACTTTCCACCATTTTCACTAAACATTTTCAGAGCCTTTTTCAGCTAAACTCTTGTTAGCATACAGAGCTAAACCAGACTAAAAAACGGAATAGTAAAGACTTATAAGAAATACTACTTAATAAAGCCTCTTTTCATTGGGCTGAGACTGTTAGTTAGTGCTTTGTTGTAGTTTTTAAAATCTGACCTTTAGTTCATGGAAAGTGAGCTTATTCAAGAAAATGTAATACAGATGTAAATGTAACACACATATAAAAACAGACACATTCAGCAGCATGACCCTTAAATACCTGATCTTAGAGACAGATTTAATCTAATCTAAAAGGCCTGTGTTATTATATCCATCCGTCATTGTTTGAAATGCTTTGGAAAAGATACAGTATAAGGGTTTTTAGGAAATAAAAAAAGTATATATTTACGTCTGAATTGGCCGCGGCACTCACCGCCCCAGTCCTGTTGTCCAGGCTGCAGTCGGGGATGATTTTGGAGAGAGTGACGATCCAGTTGTTGATTTTGTCTCGTCTTCTTCTCTCCACTGCAGGAAAGAACAAAAGTTATTTTCTTGTGGTTTGTTGAAATCACGCATTTTAAATAAATACATTTTTGTGGCTTTCAATTTAAATGTTGTATGCTTAAAAATACCCGGATGTCTACTACATCCAGCCAAGATGTTTTAATATCAGCATGCCTTTAGGGCGATTCCGACCCACAATCCAGTGCGCACCGGAAGTGACGTCACATCGACGGAGCCTCCGTATGAAAACAAACATGGATGCAACAGATATAGAAGCAAGCTCAAGGCGCAATGTTATAATGAAATGTAAAAGTATGTCCCAATTGTATACCTACTCCATGCTAACAGATTATTTTTATGGTCAGATGTAGTATATGGAATAGAAAAAAATAAAGACTGAGATTTGGAATGCAGGGAACATGTCAAACTCTCACGACACCAACTTGCCTTCGTTGTGTTGTGCTCTTCGCCGCTCGTCTCTGGGCGCCCGGGGACCGTCCACCTTCCTGTAAAGACACAACAAAACAAATCTGATCATTAACTTGTGACCTAAAAAAGGACCAGGTTTTCCCAATATTAACCAAATATGTCACATTAGAATCACTGGAATCTAAATAAAAAAAATTGTGGTCAAACACATAAAAATAATATAATAAAATAATGATAAGGCTGATTGAGGCAGAGTTCCCACATGCACCAACAGCTTGGTTCTTTATCAGCATTAGAGATGAGTAGGCACAACCGAACCTTCAGGTGCTTCTGGGGATTTGTGGGATCCCAGCCACTGAATAAGGATGTTTAATCATTGTGCTATTAGGCTAATTCATGCTAACGGCACTTTGGGGTTTAGTAAACAGGCGGCATTTAAACTAGCATTATCCAACGACACATGATTCATAAACAAAGATGCTAACGGTTGATTAGTGATAGTGATCCACCAAATGTCTGTCTGTACAACACATGATGGGGGGGGACAGGTTGGGGGGGGGGCGTATGTGAAAGGTCTTCCTCACCAGTTTGTGCTGCCATGCTGCAACATCTCGCTTTCACCGAGGTCTCTGGGGATGGCAGGTAAGTAGGACAGAGGGTGGTGTTCAGATGTACGACGTTTTTTTTTTAAATAATGGAAATTTATGTTTTTGAATTTCATTTTTTTAAATAAATATATCTTCATTTGTACACACATTTACAAAACCAAATCATTCCAAAACAGGGGGAAGGAAGAGATAAAGGAAATCCGGGCCGTCGGTAACAAGTTTCAGGGGAAAAGGAGTGTGAGAGAGTGTGGAGGCGAGAGCTCGGCCCAAACACGTGGTGGGGAGAGAGAGTTATGGTGATTTGGTTTACGTTAGGGATGGGATGAATGTTTGGGGGGGGGGGGAAACAGTGTTCTGTTGTACTCACGCTGTGTAGGTGTGTGTGCGCGGTGCGATGGAGCGCTGGGCCGTAGTCTGGAGCACGTCGGGGGGGCTCATCATCACGTAAAACTGGCCTGGAGACAAACCACCAGAAATTTCGTATAAAAATAAAGATATTATGCAAAAAGAGTATAAATGAATATGAATATTAATAGTTAATGGCTAAGAAGCTAAGTTTTGTATAAAAGTAATGATCAATCAATAACCTTTTATTCTTCGCTCGAAAGACACTGAGGTTTCCCTCATTTACAGTGACAACGAGCATACACAATAAATTAAGTATATAAAATACAAAAATATACATTAAAAAGAGCGAGAATGTATATTAAGGCTTTGAGTGCGAGAAATGCGCTATATCAATTAAATATATTATTATTATTACTATTAAGAATGATAATATGCTAAATGTGTTCTGTATTTCCTCAGGTCATTCTCGGGCGTTGTCTCACCTCCTGCCTGTGCGATGGCCTGGTCAGACTGCACTGACACGGCCGTGGCTGTCCCATCGCTGACGGTGGTCGCGGGGAAGTAAGCGAATCGCGTCTCGCCCCCACCGTCTCCCCGCCCGGACTGCCTCCATTACTGAAGGGGTTCTGGATCACAGCCTGGCAAAGGGCAACGACAGGTCAGTAAAATGGTGAATGGACAATATAAAACATATATAGCATAAGGTAAAAGGGCTGTGTATGTCTATGACTGTTATTATCTCCATGACAGTCAAGAATAAACAGTGTGTCCGGGCAATCAATGCGGCCTGCAGCAGGTAAATGCTGCTGATGCTGATTTTATTTTCATGTCGCTGATGACTTTTATTTTTATTTTTTATATCTTGGGTTGTTGATGACTTTTATTTTACTTATTTTTATTTCCTGGCACTTTATTTTTATGCACCTTGTGTCTCCTCAGGCTTGTGTATATATTGTTGTGTTATTGTGTCTTGATGTCTTATTTGTCGTGTGTCGTTAAACTTCTCCTGCTGTACACAAATTTGCCCTCGTGGGACATTTAATAAAAACCTTGAACCTTGTTCCCTCACCTGAGCCACGGCCTGAGGGGCTCCAGTAAACGCCGCAGTAGAGACGACACTCACGGCTCCCGACCCGTCAGTCGTCGCTTCTAACTGATCTTCTGTCAACTGGACCACGCGGTAGGTCACCTGAGGGGAGAGGGCAGAGGGCAGGAGGTTACAAAAACGCAAAACGAACACAAAAAGGAACATTTACACTGGACTTACAATCCTTAGATGTTTTTTGGGGCGTTTTTTTGCTTTATTAGACAGTTTGGATAGACCGAGTTGAAATGGGGCAAAAATTGGAGGACATGCAGAGAACCAACCATGGGTCGGATTCGAACTGTGTCTGCTAGGATGAGGACTGAGCCTCTAGGGGGACGCTCTAACCACTACACCACGAGCGCCCCCCCCCTCCTCGGTGCTCACCTGTCCTCCACTGTTCTCTGTTCTGAACTGGTACTGCACATTGTGTTCAGCGAAGGCCTGCGGGACGCCTGTGATGGTCACTGCAGTCTGCTCCTCCCCACCGCCTCGGCCGCTGCAGAGCACAGGGCAACACACACACACAGGTCAATACACACATAGGTCAATAAACACACACACACACACACACACACAGGTCAATACACACACACACACACACACACACAGGTCAATACACACAGAGGTCAACACACAGAGGTCCCAGTGATTTACATCTGTCACGCTGCACCCAGAGGCACAACCATTAACTAAACAGATGTGAGACCGGATGCCTTACTGCAGACGGTGACTTACTACAAACATGCAAATATTGAGCTTGAAGGTTTTAAAAAGGTGCAGTGTGTAATATCTGAATGTTTAGTGGGATCTAGTGGTGAAGTTCTAGAATGCAAAACTCCCTGGGAAACCCCACCACCGCTTTCGAATAAAAGCAGAAGCTACGGTGGCCTTCAAGGACAAGAATGCTAGTGACTAAAGAAGGCATCATCCACCACTGCCTCAAGTCTTTTCCACAATAGCAAGTGATGAAGTGAAGATGTATTTAGTTATTTATTCCAAATTATTTAAAAACATACTTAGGGATATTTTATCTAGGCTAAATCTTTTCTGAAAAATGTGTTTATGCCTGTCAACCTTTTTTTTTTTTTTTCAATTTCATATTTTTTCTTTTTACTTGTTGGGAGTAAATACATTTCCAATTCCACGTGTCAGGATGAGAAGAAACGAGGGTCGCACCTTCCTGTAACTGCACCACCTCTTCCGTTTCCTGTTTTTCGTGACTGAAAACAAAAGAGAACAACAGGGGTCAAAACAAGCTGAACACAACATAATGTACACACATACGATCAATAGTTATCAACGGATTTGATGCGTACAATTGCTCTCATGAACAGTTTTGGCAGAAGGACGCCCCCCGGTGGCCACATGAGGAAGTGATTATACACATAAATAAAGTAAAGCGTTATATTTTGACAGCAACGTTTTCTTTTTGCTTATTTCAGACGGGAAAATGCAATTATTTGAGAATTAAAACACCCAAAGTCTGAGTAGTCACATTTGATGCACGAAGCAAGACAAACTTGAGATATATCCTAAATATAACACTCCTAACACCACCCCCTCCTACTTTAAATTTTAAACATTTTAAATAATAAAAATACTTCAAGGCTTCAAGTCCAGTTACTGCAGAAAGCAAATGAATGTCACCCTTAAAAACAGTAACGATTTGCTTCAGTGGGTTTTTATTATTTGGCAGTAGAAAAACCAATAATATTGATGTTTTAGATTGGTAGAAAAAGGGCGCACAGTTCACTGCTACCAATCTGCCCCATGGATAACGAAAGCTGCACAGTCACTAACTCAAGTACAGTAAAACCACAAACATTGCCCGTGCACCAGTATTAAAACTACATGCACATCACTAAAGTATGAACACAGCGTTGTTGCAAAGGAGTAGAAAAGGCTTCATAAAGGCCCGCGGTGTTGGGTGCCATGACAGAGCAGGAAGGGAGTAGCAAGCCGCTCACCTCGCCGAAGTGTCCAAACCTTGCTCCAGCATATCCATGGAAGGTTTGACGGCGTGTGTGTGTGTGTTAAAAAAAAAAAACGCCGATATTCAACGGCACTGATTTACGGAGAGATGGAAGCGCTGATCACGGGGACAAACACACGGGTCATGTGAGGAAGACAGTCCAGGACACGTGAGGCACCGAGCGGGCAAGAAGCTAAAATGGAGGCCGCTGCCGAGAAGGACGGACGGTGGTGGTGGCGTCTGCGTCTGTGCGGGAAATGGAAAGAAGAAGAAAAAAGAAAAAAATACTCTCTGGGTGTTTACGCTGCTTGACGGAGGCTATGGGGCTCCTGTGTGCGGGGTTACGATCGGTTAAATATCCAAGATTAACCTCTGGATCGACCCGATAGACGAAGATTTGCTTGTCAAATTCGCTGGGAATATTTTTTTTTTGTCCTTGGTTGCCTTTTTTTTGTGTTGCTCTGGGGCGCACAGCTGCTATGGTGTATCCGCGCAAAGCTGCGGGCTGCGACATGCGCTCAATAAGATATGGAGTGGATTCGTTACTAAGCGTCGAAAATAAGAGTATTCGTTTACTGTAGGCCTACTAATAATTGCTTTGTGTGGGTCAAGATTTCAGATATTGTCACATACTATTCACGTGACTCCTATGATGTAAACAGTTTGCTGCTTTAGAAGTGGATTATGGGCTCTGATCCGCGTTTATTCTTGGATTAAAACGTGTATTATACTTGTATTATAATCCTTGCGCTTTGGAAACAATGCTATAGGCCTATGTATTTCTCCCAGGCAATCATATCCAAGTGTAGGCTACAGTATTAGTTTTGTAAACCGCTGACAAAGCAGCTCTTTCACTGCACTTTTTTTTTAGGTCCATGTGTGTTGCCCAGGTGACCGCAGAGATCCAATCCGGGTTTTCCCTTAAACCACATGACAGAAAGCCTTCACGTCGGTTAATCTACACACAGACGCACCGTGCTCTCTCTCTCACACACACTGACGCTTCTCATAATTCACCGTTTTTATGATCAAAATCAAGACACGCATTGTTGTGTAGAAGAGAACGTGTTTTCTTGTTGCAGTCGGTGTTAATGAAATCCATCCGATTGTTGCATGTAGCCTAGGCGACGGTGTAGATCTGTCTGTGTTGCAGCAAATAGCCTAGTCCAACCATGACTGAGACCATTACTCCCCCCTCCCCCCTTTAAAATGTTTAATTACACTCACACATTTAAGTTTTTATTTCTTTTTTAATAATATCGTTGTCCTATTGTCGTTTTCATTCGACGACAGTTAGATTGTCTGTGCATGACGTAGCCTACATTCACTGGAGAGCTAGGCCTACATGGGGAACTGAGAACTCACAGCTTTAAAATGATTAAATAATTTAAGGAATGGGACTGAATAGGAAGTTATATGCACATCAGAAAACAACAAAAAGAAGTAGGCCTAGTTTAATTTGGTTTAAAATCTTCAACATCTTAATAAAATATAGGCCTACATTTTTTTTAAACTTGCCTACTACAAGACTATAACTGCAGCAATAAACAATTCTATCATTTAGCCTATAAACCATTTCAGGCATGCAAGCCACATTCAAACTTAAACAGTTGTTCCAGGACTGTAACATCAAATAGATAAATTAATCCCCTAATTTAAGCTTCTTTTTTATAGGCAATCTTGTTTGATTTTTTTTTTATTGTGCTACTTAACGTTTTATTTTATGTTTGGAGAAGTCTAACGATGTTCAATAAAATGTACAAACAAAGTAATAAAAACATTATATTAAACGAAAAATGGTGCCCCTGACCAAGGAGTTTAAGACACTGACTCAATTTCACTAGTTTAAATCCACCTCATTCCCCACGTGTTTACACATCTCATTTCCCATCTGGTTTGTCTCAATCAATTCATAAAATGCCCTTTAAAAAATAAAAACTTACAGATGCCTACAGTAAAGCAAATATCCCTCCCATGTCATGTGTACAGTACACTGATGGAAAAGTCACAAGCACATAAAGATGAGAGGCAACCATCAAAAAACACACTTCTACAACAGCAGGGCCCAACATATCCACTAACACGTTTTAATAATTCATTGTGGTGTTTCTAAAAAATGCCTCTGGATTAAGCTGGATAATTGGTGGTATCCATTGCAAAGTTTGCACACACACACACATACACACTCACACACAGTACATTCCGGAATCCTTATTTGACCTTCTAGAACTTCGTCACATCCAGTTTTCCCCAGTTTTTTATTTTTTCCCCAGTGAGTGGAAAACATAACCACACGTATAATCAGAACCATGAGGATTTGTTCCAAGTAGTGAAGCCACACAGACATATGTTTAGTGTGAGTGTAGCACATAGACGCAGGACTTTGTTACTTATGGAGGCACTAGGCTATTACATGGAAACATAGTGATTCTGGAGAATGCCTCTTGTCAAAATCACTGAATATCTCCTCATGATCTGCTACCTGCCCATACTCTGTGTGTGTGCGGGAAAAAAAATCCAGTGTTAATAAAACAACTACTGTATAGGATACGGTGGGCCCCCTTTGTTTACATATTCTTAATTTTTACACACCTGTTTATAGAGTACCTGTAGATGCTTTAATTGAAAAACAAGGACCATTTCAAGATAGTGTTTTTTGTCATTTTCTGTAGACAACAGCAGCAGTCGGTTGAAATGTATTAGTCTTCACAATACAACATGAAAGAAGAAAAGAAAGAGAAACACACCAAGTTAAAGGGTCACCTGACACTTATAAAAACCCACAATAAAAGTGCACAAATCTTGCAAAAGTCATTAGTAAATATAAAATTAAAACAAAAAAAAAGTTAAGTTGCGGAGGAGCTAGAGACAAGCTGGCCATCTACGGCGCCATTTTGATCATTCAGATTATGTTGTCTGGAGGCACTGGCAGTAGCATGTATAAAAACTCCAGAACTGTATTCAATAGTTAAAAACATCTCAGCATCTTGTATAACTTGTTCATTTTAACTTCATGGTGAAATTTGAGTTGTGTGGTTTATGTCAAACTAAGTAAAAAAAAAAAACTCTCTCCGGGCGACAGATCTGCTTTAAAGTATCCCTTGTAGTATCACATGGCATTTGGAGGCTCTTTGAGGAGAGGCTGACTCATTCATTCAGACTGCACACCCATTGCAGAGAGAGAGAGAGAGAGAGAGAGAGAGAGAGAGAGAGGAGAGGAGAGAGAGAGAGGGGGAAGAGAGAGAGAGAGAGGGAGAGAGAAAGAGAGGGAGGGATGGATGGAGAGGGAAATAGAGAGGAGAGAGAGAGGGAGGGAGGGAAAAAGAAAGAGAGAGAGCGGTGCAGAGAGGGTGGGGGAGAGAGAAAAAGAGAGGGAGAGAAGAGAGAGAGAGAGGGAGGGAGAGAGAAAGAAAGAGAGAGGGAGAGGAAGAGAGAGAGGAACAACCACCTACCACAAAGTGCCAAACTTGAGGCCAACCTCTCTCCTCTCCTCTCCTCCCATCTCATTCTTTCCTACAGGGCATTGGGCACGCCGATGGGTCTGCAGACAGCACAGTAACAGACTGAGCAGGGCTGAGGAACCAACAGGGACAGTCACAAGAAGATCACAAGATATCCCAGAAAATCTGCATTTTAAAGTTTACGAAATATATCCTGGTGGAAGAGTTCTTGAGTTCTTGACTTCATCTCATCGGCTTTAAAAAGGTAAAAAATCTTTGGTTCAACGTTGGCATCTTCTGAGCAGGGACATTACTTTGGGTTTTGGGTGGAGTAGGTGACCCCTCCCATGTCTTTTGATTAATTATAGCCCAAGCCTTAAGCCTTTGTCTATTGTTTGTTTTAAGCCATTACACTGAAAGGAGTTGGATAGAGCAGTTATTGAACAGTGAATTGTTTTCTTTAACAATTCTAAAGTCATTCATTTATGACTTTTTGATTCTGATATGGAAGTTTTCGATTTAAAATCTACTTTTACAGAGGAATTAAGCTTGTTTTTAATAATCGCTGTCTGGTTTTATTTGAATTATTACAGTATGTTGAATGTAGATTTGTTGACTGAGCAACTGGTCAGCTATCCCCATCCTCTCATATAAAGTAAAATTGCACTATTTACAGTAAAAAGCCAGTATTTGCAAATGAACATAAAAAACCTGGGCATTTATGCAATTATGAATATTTGAAAGGCCTACTGATACGGAAATTCACAGATATACTACTTTTCTTTTAAAATAAAAAATCTACTTTTGTGAATTTATTAAGCTTGTTTTTAATCATTGTTGTCTGGATTTGAATTGACTTAAAGGTGCTACGAGGAACTTTTAAATATTTCTGAAACAGTCTCACTTTTCCTCTGATGATCATAAATTACATGTAACAGCAAACAAGACCATCAGTGCAAAGAATGCTATTTTCATATAGCTTTTTCTTAATGCCTCTGTCATGGGTATACGCTCACCCAGGAACAACAGCTGGTGTAGTAAAAACACTACCGCTTTGGTCCAGAGGGGTGCAAGAATGAACAAAAACTTAAAGTTCCTCTGAGCACCTTTATCAGTGATAAATGTTGAATGATGATTTGATTTCCCCACCCTCATATGTAAAGTCCTCTATTTGCACTATTTACAGTAGGCCTACAAAGCCGGTAGTATTTGCAAATCTCCACAAGATTAAAAAAATCTATTTATCAAGCCTGAATCAACAGAATAATTAAGTTGATTATAATAACCTTGCCTTCCTGTTTTTCTGTCAAAGATAACGGATATCAGGAAACAATGGCGACACCAAAGAACACTCCTAGAGGTGCGGCAGCCAGCACGCCGCTCTCCCCGAACCGCATCACGCGCCTGCAGGAGAAGGACGACCTGTGTAACCTTAACGACCGTCTGGCCGTCTACATCGACAAGGTTTTTTTTTATTTATTTTTATTTTATTTTTTTTATTTTATTATTTTTTTTATTAATATTATTTTATTTTATTTTATTTTATTTTTTTTTTTAATAAATACTTTGATTATTATTATTTTTTTACTAAGGAAAAGGGGCAGGATTAAATAAGTGTATACTTCTTCCTGCTCCTTTTCAGGCATATCGCAGCAACACAGATCTTTTTTTTTTTTTTTTGTGAAAACATAATTTTTGTTTATTGTATTTCCATGCTTTTCATTTTGTTTTGTATGTTGATATGTCTGAAATAAACTGAATCAAATCAAAAGGTGCGTTACCTGGAGAACGAGAACGCCGGGCTGCGCGTGCGTATCACCGAGTCGGAGACGGAGGTGAGCCGCGAGCTGACGGGGCTGAAGGCCGCTACGAGACCGAGCTCGCCGACGCACGCCAGACCCTGGACTCCGTGGCCAAGGAGAGGGCGCGGCTGCAGCTTGAGCTAGGCAAGCACCGAGAGGACTTCAAGGAGCTCAAAGCAAGGTGGGTCACATGTAGGTTATAGTCCATGGTCACTGCAAATTGAGGCCATTCAACACTTAAATTTGGTGCACGGGAACTTTGGTGTTAATTTAGTGGCCTTGGACAAAGCGGTAGTGTTTTACTATGCCAGCTGTTGTTCTGGTGAGCGTATACTTATGACACAAGGTATTAGGAAAATGTCAAGTTCCTCGTAGTACATAAACGTTTTAAAAATGCATTTCACAAACTTCCTATAAACCACTATTTTTTTAGAATATTCTCTGTACAACGACTCGCAGTAGGTGGCGATAATGTGTCAAGTCTAACACCATAGAAGAACATTGTGAGTCCTGGGAATAGAGCGTCTTCTTGAGCCAGGGTGGCACATGCTCAGTTGAGAGAGTAAACAACATTTGCCATGTGCAAATTGAGGTCATGTCCCCGTGCACGTTTGGGACATAGCCTAAATCTAGATCTGGCAGCATCTTTCATAGTGTTTTCCTATGTAAGAATGTGTGTGGAGTGGTGGTGCAAGCAAGTGGAGAAAAAGAGGAATATTTTGAAGTGGTTTATAAGGGCATAGATGAGGGTTGGGTTGGGGTGTGATAGGGGTTCTCAGCCCGTTTTTAGGCCCTAAAATTCTTAACAGCACCCCTGTGAATTTGTTAGAGGTAGTTTATTCACAATAAAGCAAGACTGTGCACATTTTAAAAGACAAAATAACATCCAGAATGTTCTTCTTAACAAATGAAAAGCTGAGTTTGTCAGCATAACATGCTCCTTTTTATCAATACACTCACTACGTTTTGCTGTTACAACCACACGTGGTCTGACTCATGGTATCATCACCGGTAGCTAATGGTGGCTAGTTTTAGCACATATATCAGCCAGTGTTAAATAGACTAGCATTTAAATTAGAATAACCTTACTTTCTGATAAAGTACCTGCTATACACCTAATTATCAATACTTATCTATATATAATAAGTCATAATAATTACAGGCCTATAAATAGGCCTTTAGGATTCTTTTTTACTCAGTTGTTATGGGAGAACACATTTCCAGTTGTTTATTTTCCAAGGTTAAAAAGGGTTTTGGTTCAAAATAAAACACATCAGGCTGGTATAGGGTTAGGGTTACCCTTTAATCAAAATGAAAAGACACAACTGATCCAAATATTTGTTTTATCTGATGATCATGAAAGGACACACAGACAGCTGCCTTGAGGCTTTCCAAAGAAAATCCCCCTTTTCAACAAATCTTTTCTCTATTAAAATCCTCCCACTGTCCTTAAATGCACCATTCAGACGAAGCGTTTGTGTTTGTAGTGTTAATATCTGAAACATATTTGCATGTGATCCCCAGCAGCAGATCACAGTTACTCATAAGCTCCTAATAGCTGAATGTCTTCATACGTCCTTGCTGACACCGGTGGGCCACTCCCTAGTTCTAGCTCAGCCTCCTCATTGCTCAGTGCTCACTTCACTTTGACGTTCTGACTTCCACTCAGATTTCTTTCCCATGCAGCCTACGCTACGTCTACAGTTGATGACTAACTCTTTCCCTAGTTTCTCCTCCTTCAGTAAAGTAATCACTATGCACACAATACGTGGCAGTGTTTAGAAGGGGCTGCCGCTCTTGCCTCCATTATTTTTCCATAAATATTGAGACGGACGATGGCTGCTGTATGTTTGGGCAAAGCCAAGTTGTTGCTATGGCAGCTATAAACACCAACGGCTGTGGCTTGTGGCTTTACCACCAGATACGGATCGCTGTGGCCTATGAGTCATATGCGCCGAGGTCTTTCCCCATTCTCTCTCTCTCTCTCGTCCGCACTACATCCCTGTCCAGAAATAGATCAAAACTGTGTAAAGGAAACAGTAGTAATTTAGTTTTCCACTTTGGTTCTTATGTTACAAAGAGGAAAATGTACGATCATTCCTTTTCCAGGAAAAGTCACCTTTAAGTTATAGGCTAGTGCATAACTTTTTTTCCAAAAAAGCTTCAACAAAACCCCTCAGTAAGGCAAGCGTTTTCAAACTGGTGTCGCCCCGTGACATTGGCATAGGATCATCATAAGATGCAACCAATACATGTTTCAGTTGTTGATTCAACTGCTAAGAAATAACCTGGACGTACAGCAGAAGGAATCAAATCCATGCTGATCACCAAAGGCTTTACTCATGTAGATGCACAGTCAGGGTTTATTTAATTCCTCAGAATTCCTCACAGGGGAGACAGAAGTTACACACTATAGCTTTAACATCGAGTCTCATCCTTGTTAAAAAAATAGCTCTATTTGTTTCATTTAAATGTGTAAAGGAAACTATAGGAATTTAGTATCCACTTGGGTTTTTAAAATTTATGTTTTATCCCATTACTAGCAATAGTGCATCATTTTTTAATGAATTAGCCATGAGTGCAATATAAGTTACGCACTATAGGCTTAACATCTGAGAGTATTTTGTCTTTTAAAAGGAATACCTAAAAGGATCACAATTGTGGCGCTGTCACATGCGGCTGAAAGACCTGGAGGCTTTGCTGAACTCTAAAGACGCGTCCCTGACAACGGCTCTGGGAGAGAAGAGAAACCTGGAGGTGGAAAACAGGGACCTGAAGGCGCAGGTTGCCAAGGTAAACTCACACTCCAACTCAAAAACTTTATGCGCAATTTAAGACGCAGTGGAAACACATCTGGGCTCCATCTTTCTTTCTGCAGACAGTCCGCAGGCTCTCCGACTCTCAGTTTGACTCCCCCACAGTCCTCTCTGTTTTATCTGGCTGTGCAATTTATTACAATTTCAACTTCAAACTAATACGAAGATGAGATAATTGACTCTTACTTTAGATAGTGTTTTGAAGTCAGGACAAGCCTTTGAGCAAGGTCAGATTTTCTTTTTTTTTTTTTTTTTACAGTAGAACTTTATTTAAATTCAAGTCAGTCCACTGTTACAAAGACAGCTTTTCCAACAAATAATTTAAAACAAATTACCACATGGATGATAACTACTATTGTGTTAAATGATCTTGATTTCAATATCACTCAAAATAATTATGATTTTTGCCATAATCGAGCTGGCCTTAGTTTGTGATAATAAAATATCAGCATATCGCAGGAGCCTGTTATGAACCTGCTTGTCCCACTAGCTCTACATTTTATGAGTTTTTCCAGAGGAATTCTAAAAGAACAAATCCATTCATACTCTCCATCCTGCCCTTATGATTTTCCTCCATATTTCTGCATTGCTCTTGTACTAATATTCATTCTGCTGTGTGTCTTACTCAGCTTGGACACCAGTCTGGGCGATGCCAAGAAGCAGCTGCAGGACGAGATGCTGCGGAGGGTGGACGGAGAGAACCGCATCCAGACCCTCAAAGAGGAGCTCGAGTTTCAGAGGAACCTCCACTCTGAGGTCAGGCTCGGTTCTTATCAATGAATCATTCTTAATAATAAGGGAATTTCTCCATTTAATTTTTTCTCTTTTATCACTCCAGATCTGCCATGGTTGACTGTGCAATATTTATATTGTTTGTTTGTATAACTGTTATACTTTATTCTTCAATGTGCACTATGCAGTTTCAGAGGAGGGGATTTGTTTACATTTGCAGAGCCTGCAGTTAATTTACAAAACATTTTTTTCTCTTCATTCTTATATTGACATTTTTTTATCGAAGTAAATCAAAACAAAATTATTTGAGTCACCTGAACCAAACTTGGAGTAGAAAATGTTCGTAAACAAACCTGTGGGGCCCTGCTGCTGTAAACAACAGTGAAACAGTAACTTTCAGGAAGCTTTCTAACCTCAAACAGTGTTCCTGTGGTCCATTTTCCTGTGAGGAAAGTTTGTTTATTCATTTATGAGAATATACATTAGAAAATGTTCACTTCTTGACCAACCCCACATTTACATAGTGCACCTTTTAATTTAATTTTTGTTTTATAAAAATTGCATTGAATTGGGAGCTTCTATCTCAATAACATTCTACGTTGTGCATTGACAATAATGAGATTCTGATTCTTTATTTATACACTATGTATGGTAAATGGTAATGGGAAATGGACTTGACTTTATAGCGCCTTCTAGCCGATTTTCTCAGCCCAAAGCGCTTTACATATTTCCACATTCACCATTCATACACACACTCATACACATGGAGTGATATTGACTTTGTTGATATATTCTCCAAAGGAGCTGCGTGACGAAGCGCGTCACGAGTCCCGCATGGTGGAGATGGACAGCGGGCACCAGCAGGACTTTGAGAGCAAACTGGCCGAGGCGCTGGTGGAGATGAGACAGCAGCACGAACTGCAGATCAAAATGTACAAGGACGAGATCGAGAAGACCTACAACTCCAAGGTAGACTTTATATTAATCAGGTTTTAATAAAGGTAACAATTAAATCGAAATGTATTTTTATAGCACCTTTCAAACCTATTGACATGAATTGCAACAAAGGAAGTAAGCAAACAACTCCAATGTAGACTTTATATTAATCAGGTTTTGGTAAAAGTGGTAGGATGTGCCTAAAGGGAAGAGGGGCCGACCAGTAACCATGAGGTCGCTGGTTGGATCCCCAGCACGGACAGGAGGGTGTTAGTAGTAAAACTAGTGGTGGCTGGTATTACATCTACAGTGCCCACCATCTCTACCATTGTGTCCTTGAACAAGGCACTAAACCCCCAAACTGCTCCAGGGGCGCTGTACTATGGCTGACCCTGTCTCTGACCCCCTCTGAAGTGTTGTAACTTGAGCGGGGATATGTGATACCAACGAAACCAATTAATTTTCTTTTCTTAAAGTGTCTTTAAGTAGTGTCTTTAAGTACCTTGAAAAGCGCTATACAAATTATTTTATAATATTAAACTAATAAATTCAGTAAGTATTAGCCATAATTTTTTTGAAATAACACAATACTAAACGCCAAACTAAAGAGACTGGGTTCTTAGTTTGTGTTTTAAATTGTCAATATGAACAAACATGAAGTGAAGTTGTTTTCTCTTGTGGTCTTCAGTGGAAAGTTAAAATGTCAGTAACATGGCAACCAGCACAGAATAAATACCCATGACATCATCACAAATGAACGTGTCAAATGTTTATGTGGTGACAGTTTTAAATGGCATCTCGATTCTCGCCTCTTTCACACTCTGGTGCAACGTTACTTAACGATTGTATTAATTATTCATTCTTGTTTGTTTTTCTCTGTGTGTCAGTTGGATAACGCCCGTCAGTCGGCGGACAGAAGCAGCAACCTGGTGGGAGCGGCTCACGAGGAACTTCAACAGACACGAGTCCGTCTGGAGACCATGTCATCACAGCTCAGCCAACTGCAGAAACAGGTGACACACACACCACACACACACACACACACACACACACACACACACACACACACACACACACACACACACACACACACACACAGGGTCATATGCAAAAGATGCTGCTTGTATGTTTGCATCATTACGAGTATGAATTATGTATGTGACCTTTTCCCCAATTCTAAAGATAACTTACTTTAATGATGCAATCTGTTTATCCATTTACAGGAATTACATTTTTAAAAATAGTTGTGACCTTAACTTTTTTATATTTTTTTAAATATATATAATTAAATATACTTTTTTCACGATTTTATGGCTGAGCTTAACAAACCTAATGTACAGCATGATAACCATTATGTGGCCTAAGTGTCACTCAGACCTTATCTTCATCCAGGTTATTGAAAAACGTGTGTTGTGCGTTTTTATTTTTGTGTGGTTAGAGGTCGTCCAACTCACTGCCACTATAACTCAAACCCGAATAATAACTCCTCTGTGTCTGTGTAACTCGTCTGTGATGAACCTTAAAGCAGAGTGAAAAACAGAGTCCAGGAGTTTAAGACATGAATGTGATGCATAACTCCTCTGTGTCTGTGTAACTCGTCTCCAGCTTGCGTCCCGCGAGGCGAAGATTCGGGAGCTGGAGGACGCCCTGTCTCGAGAGCGGGACAACAGTCGTCGGCTGCTGGGGGAGAAGGAGCGGGAGATGGCCCACATCAGGCAGCAGATGCAGCTGCAGCTGGACGAGTACCAGGAGCTTCTGGACGTCAAACTGGCTCTGGACATGGAGATCTGCGCCTACCGCAAGCTGCTGGAGGGAGAGGAGCAGAGGTACAGGCAAAAGTCAAAGTCAAAAAATGTTTTTTTTTTTTTTTTTTTTTGGCTTTTATTTATTTATTTATTTATTTATTTATTTATTTATTTATTTATTTATTTACTTATTTATTTATTTATTTATTTATTTATTTATTTATTTATTTATTTATTATTCTTCCGGACAATTACACATAATACATAATTTTCTCATTGCATATTCATACATATTACTTTGTGTTATCGTCCGAAGGGAAGCAGGAGAAGCCTTTGCACATTTAAAAACTACATCAGTTGACCAAAGTGCTGAACAAGATAAAATACAAAATAACATAATATAAGATACATGAAAAAAAATTAGGAGTGTCAAAGTCTCAATTGACATATGGTGGATTAAGTTTTGGTCTCATAATGAGGTTATGTATGTTGTAAATGATTGGATTCCTTTGTGATTTTCTATTCTTTTCTGCACATGTGACATCTATTGCATGATGTCTGTCCTGGGAGAGGGATCCCTTCCTCTGTCACTCTTCACTGAGATTTCTCAATTTTTTTAAATCCTCTAAATAAAAGGGTTTTTCACTGGGAGTTTTTTATTAGTTGAAATAAGGGTCTATGGGTGAAGGGTGTCATACTGTACGGAATGTGAAGCCCACTGAGGCAAATGTCTATTTGTGAAATTGGGCAAGTGGCAACAAGTTTATGTCTTAAAATAAGAATTTTGGAATCATTATTCGGTGCACTATGCAGTTTCAGTGGAAGGTCGGTTTGCTTACATTTTTAGAGCCTGCAGTTAGTTAATTCTATCATCATAAATCCAAACAAATTTTTTTTGAAGTTGTTTAAGGTCCACACAATGACGCCACTTTTGGATGTAATGTTGGAATATATAATTGCAACTTCTGGAATTTCCTGCTTCTTCTCCTAAAGAATCATGGAAAAGTTTTGTCCGTTAAAATGGACGCTGGTTTTTTCTTCTCCGTCATTCCTACTCATTTGCGTCACACACTTTTATACCCAACTTAATTTTTTTATTTCCATTTTATTTTTTGAATTGGGATGCTGCAGTTTTACATAGTTCCATTCAGGCCCGGTTCTAGAAAGTCAGACTTGGGGGGGCCCGTAGAAATTTTGGGTGGGCACACTGGGCAGGGAGACCGAAGATGCGAGCGCGCGCAGAGCGCGCGAGCCGAAATTTTTTGCCCTTGTAAGATCTCTGCGTCTGCTTTTTGGCACATTTACTGTGAATTGTGTAGAACACAATATGCAAATAAACGTTGAGTGTTGCTGTGTGGGAAATTTGATTATTGCATGTTTTTTTTCTCCAAAATGTTTATGAATAACATATAATATACATTATATACAACATAATGTGTATATATATAAAATAAATGATTGTGATGTAAGTGTTTTATTGGCTAATTTTATTTGATGCCTCAAATGGTGAATTAAATAGGCCTATTTCCTATTAGTCAATGCATTGTGTGTCTGAATGTGTTCTCAACAGGATAATGCAGAACTGATTTAAAAAAAAAATACACTTGGTTAACAGCAGCCAACAGTAGCCAGCTAATCTATATTTTACAGTAGGCAATTTAAATCATGTGTGTGTTTGTGTGTCCAACAGGACAAATGCAGAACAGATTTTTTTTTTATTTTTTTATTTAGTTAACAGCATTCAACAGCAGCCAGCTGATCAATATTAATTTAACAGTAGGCTATTTCAATCATATATATTGTGTGTGTGTGTGTGTGTGTGTGTGTGTGTGTGTGTGTGTGTGTGTGTGTGTGTGTGTGTGTGTGTGTGTCCAACAGGACAAATGCAGAACTGATTTTTTTTTTAATTGTTTTTTAGTTTTTTTTACATAGTTAACAGCAGCCAGCTACTCAATATTAACAGCAGGCAATTTCAATCATAAGCGTGTGTGTGTGTTTGTGTTTGTGTGTCCAACAGGACAAATGCAGAACAGATTTTTTTGTTTGTTTTTTGACTTAGGTAACAGCAGCCAGCTGATCAATATTAATTTAACAGTAGGCTATTTCAATCATATGTGTGTGTGTGCAGAGCCGGCCCAAGCCTTCAAGGGGCCCTAAGCGAAATATGATTAGGGGGCCCCTCTCCAATGTTAGCGCTGCTGAAACTATAGATGTTTGTTAAATATCATTCACACACCCAGTGTTTTCTGCTAGTGCCTCCACTGTGCGGCTGTGCGAAAGTTTTAGACAGCCGAGATTGAGACCCTCCCAGGGGGGTCCGGGGGTATGCCCCCCGGGAGATTTTTTTAACCTTTTTAAAGTGAAATGCATGAATCTGGTGCACTTTGAGAGGAAAATTAATTTGGAGACACTGGGTCAGATGAATTAGAAGCTATTGAAGAAGGACACATGGATTTTCCATAAAAATATTAATATAAAAAAATATTATGGAGGGTCCTCTGGGTTGGGCTTGGAGCTCTTTTTCTTTCACTGGACATATTTCTCTGTAATATAATGAATGCATTTAAATGCAGTGAGAGGAACTAAGCAGAAGAACTCTGTTGTCCAGCTACTGTATCTTTTTTTCCACAGACAAGGCTGAAATAGGCTATAGACTATACACAGTGTATGGGCAACTGAGGGCAGCCCCATTTCCAATTGTTTTTAAATAAACTCAATACACACTGCATGGATGTGAAAGTGACATGATCAGATAATTTCGGATTTCCTCCCAGATGAACTGATAAAATGTTTAGGCTATTAATTATCTAGACCAAAACATTGTATTCCTTTTTTGTATGATAACTGACATTTGCATAATGTGATGTTAATATCAAACACACAAACTAAAAAAAAAAAAAAAAAAAATTTGGAGGGGGCCCCCCAGGGCAGTCGGGGGCCCTAAGCGGCCGCTTAGTTCGCTTATGCCTCGGGCCGGCTCTGGTCGGAGGGATCCTCCGCCTCAAAACATGTAAACGTGTGGAAAAAATTAATTAATAATCAATTAACTGGGTTCTTGAAATTGTGAGTAGCCTACA
Organism: Ammodytes dubius; assembly: GCA_026122265.1. Taxonomy (NCBI): domain Eukaryota; kingdom Metazoa; phylum Chordata; class Actinopteri; order Uranoscopiformes; family Ammodytidae; genus Ammodytes; species Ammodytes dubius. The sequence goes on along the minus strand of CM047520.1, from coordinate 23,542,368 downwards.
CAAACTGCAGCAGTAGTAGCCACTAGCCACTGAGTTGCAAGGTGAGATTGGAAGCCATTGGAATATTTCCTAGACACCGGAGCCCTCCCTTGAAAGTTGCTGTTTAAAGCCCCGTGTCAGTGACTGCTCTTGAGAAAAAGGTCCAAAGTCGCATATAAAAAGCGGACCTGGCAACGCTGACCACTGACCAGGCAGTGTCAGTGACCACTAGGCCTATAAGCGGGTGGATGGAGGCAGGCCTGCCCACCCAATTAATTTTATTTGACATTTTCTTGGACAGCGAACGAAATTTTCCGTCCGATAGTGGGTCGGGAAAAAAACCCAGACCCACTATCGGAAAAAAAAAAAAAAAAAAAATCTCAAATTTTGGTTGGGGGGGCACAGCTCACATCTGGGGGGGCACGGCCCCCCTGGCCCCTGGCTACCGCCGGCCCTGGTTCCATTACACATAAAGTAACTGATGTCCTGCACAGAGAGTTTATAGCTTTCACTAATTTTCAACCCTTGTCCCTATTTGGGCAACTTAACAACATACTTCATCAACATACAAAGCCTTCATTGATCAACATATTAAAACCATACTACAATACAGAATCCAATAGATAGAATACACAAACATCAACACACATACGGTACTATATCATCACATTACAAAACAGTATAACCTGTACACTACAAAAGTAAGCTTAAAATGGGTACAGGCTTGTTTTGCTTTTAGCCATTTTGTTTAACCTTTTTTGTGAGCAACTTTATATGTCGTATTAATGTCGATTTCAATGTGTAAAGTGTTCCAGACTTGACAGCCCTTTAATTAAAGATCATCATCTACTCTACTCAACATCTACTTTACCCGACTCTATAACCCTTAAAATATGACTTAGGCAATAATGCTATTAGGCAAACGAAAAGTAGATGTAGAGTAGAGTAGATGTAGAATAGAGTAGATGTAAAGTAAAAGTAGAGTAGAGTTAATATGTTTTAGGCAATTGAGCTATGAGGCTAATGTATTCCCCCCCTCTTTGCAGGCTGCGTCTGTCCCCAGCCCCCCTCCCACCAAAGCAACCGGAAGTCGTTCCTCTGCTTCGGGCGGGGCGCTCTCTCTCGCTCGGCGCACTACTCCAGCGCGGCCCAGGGCACGCCGGCCAAGAGGCGTCGCCCCAACGACACAGACAGCGAGGCGTCCAGCTTCACCGGCGGCGCTCTGGCCCGCACACGCATCACCCAGCAGGCCTCGGCCAGCGGGAGGGTCACTGTGGACGAGGTCGACCTGGAAGGGAAGTATGTCAGACTCAGCAACAAGGCAGATGAGGTGAGAAGATTATTATACAACATGGGAAAATGTTATTATAAAATGTAATATGAAATTAAACAGTAAATTGAATACATTTAATATTATTACATTTAATCAAATTTAATAATATTATATGAGGTGAGAAGATTATTATACAAAATGGGGAAATGTAATGTTATTATATGAGGAGAAATCTCTGTTTTCTTCTTGTTTGTGTGGAACCTTTTTTTTTTTTTTTTTTACTTTTTTTATTGTATGGGCTTGTGGTTCAAATAATATGTATGTATTTCCAATATTGCTGGAAAACACATGTGAAGATTATATACAAAATTGGGAAAATGTAATATTATCGGAGAATTTTCTGTTTTCTTCTGTTTCTGTTTTTATTTTATTTTATTATACGCGCTCTGAGCATATTATACATTTAGTTTTTTCCCCCAACTATCTGGAAGGTGTATTCCCTGGCCTAAACTATTTCTATGTACACTTTCAATTTCTTCAGTTTACTGCATATTGCTCATATTGTAAATAACGTTTGACATAATTTGACACTACACAAAAGCACCGCTGATTATTTCTTCCCTCCGTCCATCAGGATCAGAATCTGGGGAACTGGCAGGTGAAGCGGCAGGTTGGGTCCGCTGCCGCCATCGTCTTCAAGTTCCCGGTGAAGTTCACTTTGAAGGCCGGACAGAGGGTCACGGTGAGTTTACATGTTTTCATTAGTATTTATCTCCAGAAAAAAATGAAGAGACCACTCCAAAATGTTGAGTGCCTCTCTCGTTTTACTATTTATAGGCATATGTTTGAGTAGAATGAACATTTTGGGTTTATAATATAAACTACTGACAACATTTCTATCAAATTCCAATACAATTTTTGTCATTAAGAGCATTTCCAATAAGTTATGTAGAGATGAAAATTTAAGAAAAATCCAGACTGGTCTCTTAATTTCTTAGCTGTATATACTAATATACTGTATAGGCTACAGTTCAGTAAGTATATTCTCTAGAAAAAGATAGTTACTTGACACAAAGACGTAAAGGTGCACTGTGTAGCTTTGTTATCAGAGACAAATAAACAAACCTCACCACCATAATGTGCCTTTTGCCCCATTATCAGATCTGGGCCTCTGGTTCTGGTGGGACCCACAGTCCTCCCTCTGACCTGGTGTGGAAGACTCAGTCATCCTGGGGCACCGGAGACCTGTTTGTAACCACCCTGATCAGCGCCAATGGAGAGGTATTTGAAATCTATCTGCCACTAAAACCTCTTGTACTTGATATACACTTTATATGTTTTTAAATGTTTCACTATGGCCAGAGAGCTGATGTCAAGCTCTACGCACAGAGCTTTAAAGTGTCAGAATTGAGCAATGAACGAATAATGAATGAACACATTAATAAACCTTTTAATATTATAATACTTTTTCTTCCAGGACATGGCCATGAGGAAAGTCACCCGCACACAGTTTGAAGAAGAAGATGACGACATGGTGAGAGAAATTGTATAGATAACACACAACATATATAAACACATAACACAGAACTCTGCAGAACCAAATGCAGTTAGCAGCATCCTACAAACCTTATAATGCTCCCTGTGCTAATTTTCCCCCTATGAAATACTTTAATATTAATACTTAATCTGTGGGAGGGGCGCTCCTGGTGTCGTGTATAGAGATTACCCCATTCTCTTGCAGCAGACCCGATTAGAATCCAACCCAGATCTCTGCATGTCATTCCCCTCTCCGCCCCATTTCATCCCTGTCAATACAGCCTTTAAAAAAGCCACCAAATAAATAAATAAATAAACAAACAAACAAACAAACAAACAAACAAACAAATAAATAAATAAATAAATAAATAAATAAATAAATAAATAAATAAATAAATAAATAAATAAATAAATAAATAAATAAATAAATAAATAAATAAATAAATAAATAAATAAATAAATAAATAAATACTGAGCCTGTGTCTTTGCACCAGCAGGTGGCTCACAGCACCTGTGGGGACAGCGAGTATAACCTGCGGAGCCGCACGGTGGTGTGTGGATCCTGCGGACTTCCTAACGACAAATCCACCAACAACTGCTCCGTGTCCTCGGCCTCGCGCTCCTACCGCAGCGGAGGCCTGTCCGAGGGTTTACTGCCACACTCCTACGTGTTCAGCGCCAGCACCCCTCGCAAGGTGGGACACACACACACACACACACACACACGCACACCACACAACACACACACACACACACACACACACACACACACACACACACACACACACACACACACACACACACACACACAACACACACACACACACACACACACACACGCACCGCACGCACACACACACACACACACACACACACACACACACACAGACACATACACACACATACACATACACACACACACACACACACACACACACACACACACACACACACACACAACACACACTCTCTCTAAAAACGGTTATTTTGATAAAACTTAAAGGTGCTATGAGGAACTTTTAAATATTTCTGAAACTAATTTTTCCTCTGATGATCATAAATGAAAAAGCAAACGAGACCATCAGTGCAAAGGATGCTCTTTTTATGTAGTTTTCTTAATGCCTTTGTCATGGATATAGGCTCACCCAGAAACAACGAGAGGCACCTATTTGCAGACGCATGGGGAAAGTGGAGCTCCACCGGAAGTGGATTTCATTGGTCAGAATTGTAACCTACTCTGAATTTGTTTTCTTCTTTTTGTTTTACTGCCGGAGTTCACCTAGCGGTGAATAATAATACACGGTTTCCACCGGTTATGGTGCTAGTACACAGTAAAATACGTCAGTTTGTTAAGGGTCCCAAGTGGCCAGGACGGTGGTAAAAAGTAGCCTAGATGTTGAGGTAGAAGATGAATGAAGCAACGAAGCTTTGTGTACATCTTCTGAAATCCGTCTGTTTAATTCACAATCAGTGCAATCTCTGCTATCAACAAATGCACGTTGTTCAAGCAGCTGATCAAAGATAAACAAACCTTGCGATGTCCAGAATAATACTCGTGATAACCATCAAACTAAATCGTACACATTCACTGAGTGAAGATTGTGAAAGTATGACACACATTTCTCACCAACAATGTTATCAAAAACCCAATTAATAACTTATAAATCTTTTAAAAACCTGAATTAAAAACTGTAGCAATGGCGGCCACAGCTTGGATTTCATTTTCGCCGGGAGAAACTGAGAGTGTACTGAACGCATATGAACGGCACGAGGGCTGAGAACTACGCTACTGATGGAAATTATAAAAATGGAGATTTCTATGGAGTGATTTTGCTTTAAACTGTACAGGGTCGCGTTATTGCAGTGACACTCTTTCTTCAGTCGGAGCTGCAGCGTAAAGTGAAAACAAACTCAGAGTAGGTTACAATTCTGACCAATGAAATGAGTTTGGGGCGTGGCCCCATCTTGCTTCCGGTGTAGTGGAGGTCCGTTTTCTCCATGCGTCTGCAAATAGGTACTCTTGGAAACAACAGCTGGCGTAGTAAAAACACTACCGCTTTTGTCCAAAGGGGGTTCAAGAATTAACATAAACTGAAAGTTCCTCAGAGCACCTTCAAAGGCCTAATCAGAAAAAAAACACTGTATTCAGCTTCTCATAGTGCTTTTCTGTATTCAGGGATCAGAAGTTTTTAATCCACAATTTATGTCTATTACATTTGTGTGTGATAATAATAGTTCATTTGTTTTCTCGTTTTAGGCTGGAACCAGAATGGAGAGCTGTCCAATCATGTGAGCCCGTGGGATCCACGCCGAAAAACTTCAACACTTATTTTTTTAGTTATTAGTTCTTTAGTTACTAGTTGTAGTTATCTAGTTCAGTTCATGTACTTTGGAATACTTTTCAAGATATCGTATGCAATAAAACTTTGTACCTGCTTTTTTATAATGTACATAGGCATGCTTTGAAGTATTTTCTTGAAGTATATTTGTATGGGTGGCATTCATTGAAATTATTTTGACCATGCTTCAACATAGCATTATACAATATTAACCCACTAGCTCCTTGAAGAGCTTAAAACTGGACAAATTTGATCTTAAATCCTTGTTTACTGGTAAACAATAAAAGTTGGTGATATCCACATTAAAATCATATGTTCTTGTGATATTGATAATGTAATTTTGTGCTGAATTATTTTGAAAAATATGTTTATATTGAAAGGATATTTTCCCCAGCAGTTAGAGTAAATTGATTCCGTCCTTGCAACAGATCTACAAAATAATGTGTATTTTTGCTGATATCAATAAAAATGTTTTCAGAATTCTGCTATATTTGTCTTTTTCAACAATAATAATGTGACAGTCTTATCATAGCATATACATAATATTATGGACATTCTATTTACATGTTGGGGTTAAACCTATTTACATACCTATCTACCTGTTAGCAGTTTACTTTGCGTGAATGTTCCTTTGGATATTCATGCAAGCTAAATACAGCAGACTTCTAAAATGTTGTCTTTCACGATATTTTTTTATTGAGAAGTTTATTGAGCAGTGACAAATACATTCTACATTGTTTCATATAAAATATCTATCTATCCATCCATCTATCTATCCATCCATCCATCCATCCATCCATCCATCCATCTATATATCTATCCAGAGTATATTTACTTCAAAAATGTACAAGTAGGCTACCATTTCAAGATAATTGTGTTTTATTTGTATTTTCTACAGTTTTATACTTTTACTCCACAGCATTTCCTAGGAAAATATAGATTTACTCACATTTTTCTGTCTCTATAGTTAGCCTACTTTATGAGTTTAGCTTCAACATTAAAATGCAGTTACGTAATATGTTACTGTTATGAGAATATTCAGATCAGCAGGGCTACACCGTCTATTCTCATGGTTTAGTATTTACAGAATATTTAATCTGAAATAACACGTGTAAATATTTATTTTGATAATAAAAGTTACTGTAGACCGGACTTTTATGTTGAAATCAAAAGCTGTTTGTAACCCGGAAGTAGGTGACATAATTAGCCTGCCAGTGTTTTTGCTGCAGCTGCACTCGCCCCTGTACCATTGATTTACCTGTACGTTATTACTTACCTGTAAGTTGTGTCGCTGCATCCTTTAAACAGGACAAACGTGCACGTGCAAGTGGTTTTCAGGGAAGCGCTCGTTAACAGTTGGTGAGTTTTTGTTAACAGTTTGTCGCGAGGTCATGCTAATAGCTAATGCTAAAAACTAACAACTCCACAACAAACTTCACACACAAACTGACACTCAACAGAACGCTTTAATTAACGTACTAACTCTAATGTCCGGATAATAAGCACATCAAGTGGTGCACAATCACTCACCGAATACTAATATAATGTTAACAAATAGCGCTTCATTTAGTTGCTTTGTTGTTATGTCCTTGTTTTGTGTCATGCTGCTTATAATTTAATTAACTTTTTTTTTCATTTTGAAAATAGACTGTAGAACTTTTAACTGACTTTAGTGACTTGAGAAAGCTGTCACTAATGAACACAGTCCTTTTATTGTTTTTATTTATTTAAATATCGAATGGCCTCAAGTGGGCGCTGCATGTTTCCATTTCATTCCTAAATCCTAAATTCAACATTGTATTCCCCACAATAAAAAAAAAGAAAGTTGGATCGTTTTTCACTAAAAGAAAAAAATAGATGTGTATCCTATCTGTGATGCAACAATTAAAAAAAAGTTCAAGCAATCCCTGCAGGTTTTAGAGTTTTATGAATATTTTGATGATTATTGAGAGAATATCTTGAGTTGCAACAATTTAGTCCAGGATAGTTGGTGTGACTGATAATTAAATGTTATTATCGTCCTATACCTCAACTTTTCTTCCCAGACAAAACAATTTGACCCCGGACACTTGGACATAGTAATGTTTTCAATTATTTTCTGACACTTTATAAATCAAGTGATTATTAAAAAAAAAATACAATAATTAGTTGCAGCCCTTCTTAGTATTAAGATCGGCTCAGAATTATTCACTTTGATCACTTTGCCATTATCAAAAGATCAGATATATGTTATAAAAATGCAGAAAAAGCAATTTTCTTTCCCATCAAGATCATTGTCTCATTTCTTGCTACGAAGCATTGTGTTGCCCTATAGCAGCTAGAACATGTGATGATGGATGTTACTGGCCTAATGGGACAGCAGTGAGTTGCTGAGTAAACAGTCTGCAGGTGGGGCGAGGGAGAGAGGAACACGCAGAGAAAATGCATTTGAGCTTGTGAGAGCAATGCAGCTGCTGTAGGAGGCCGCAGCGTCAGCACACTGAACCGCACAGCTCCCATTAGTGGCAAGAAATATACATCCGACCATTCCTCACCTGAACCGCCACAGATTGTTGTTTGGTCTTGGCTCTGCAGTTTCACTTATATCAGTGCTTTATAGTCTCCTTATGTTATCATGTCTGTGCTTTCGTCTCTGTTTTCTCATGTCTGTGCTTTCTTCTTGTCTTGTATTTTATTCATTCTAGCTGCTGCCATTTTGGCCAGGCCTTGCTCGGAAAAGAGGTCATTTGACCTCAAGCAATTTTGCCTGGTTAAATAAAGGTTAAATAAATAAAAAGGTGCAGTGTGTAATAAAGGTGAAGTTTACTGGCAGCCCCTATATGGCCAATAATAATTAGCCCAGAAATGTTATTTTTTATGATTAAAATATCATCCATAGGCTTAGCATATGAGATAAAGCTTGCTTGCTAAAAGTTGCATGTTGAACAATTTTAAGTGATTAGCATAATAAGCACATTTTTTGTCACAGGATTAATAATTAAAGGTACAGTACGTAGTTTTGGTCTATTCTTGTGTTCCAGGACCCAGCTGGATGTTCAGGGTTCGCGCTCTGCTGGGCATCGGCTTCCTGGTGACATCACGGGCCCCGGCGGTCCTCGCTCAGACATGCCCGCTGTCCGCTGCCGCTAGCAACCAGAAGAACGGCTGTTTGAGTAGCAGACCGGCCTCCACCATGGCGCACACCATCAAATATCTCGGGTAGGGATCTGACTCTTGTGCCATTTTGTGTACAAAGAGCTGTAAAGACATTCAGAGGCTGTAAAGGTGCATTTATAGAAATTAGAATATAATGGGAAAATGTTTTATCTGTCATTTCAGTCTTGTGTACACAAAGCTGTAAAGACATTCAGAGGCTGTAAAGGTTTTAGACTTTAGAATATAATGGGAAATATTTGTGTCCGTAATTTTTTTCAAAAAGTGAATAAAATTGAAGTGTAATATATATTCTACAAAAGCGGTAGTGTTTTTACTACGCCAGCTGTTGTTCCTGGCTGAGCGTACCCATGACAAAGGCATTAAGAAAAACTATATCAAAATAGCATTCTTTGCACTGATTGTCTTGTTTGCTGTTACATGTAATTTTCAGAGGAAAAATTAGACTGTTGAAGAAATATTAAAAAGTTCCTCGTAGCACCTTTTAAATTAATTATTTGGTACTTCTGTTCAAATGCTTATAAAAACAAAAAGCGAATCTCCAATCTTGGTCGCAACTAAATGCATTTAGGCATGTAGGCTTGGTCAAGACAACACGCTAAAGCTTAAGCCGAGCATCAGAATGGGAAGAAAGGGGGTACACGGGGTATATGTATTCTGTCCACAATGACCTGTCCTGCTCCCCAGACAGGAGGAGGCGCAGCACATCGATGAGGAGCTGTTCAGTGAGTACGGCTTCAGCGTGGATCAGCTGATGGAACTCGCCGGCCTCAGCTGTGCCACGGCCATCGCCAGGGTGAGATGTCAGTCAGGACTCTTATTTTGAAAATAATAAATATATTGAATTATATTGAAAAATCACCAGTCCACAGCAATGAACAGTTTAATCTAACTGTCTATTATAGTGTAATGATGATTTTATAAATGCACACTACATAAAGACCTTTTAAATATTCCGCCTACTTGGTTTCTCAATTAAAATCAGAATCAACTTAATCAACTTTATTGTCATTGCACATGTTACAGAGCAACAAAATTACTTTTCAGTTTACACCCCGCCAAGAAACATAGAAAGACAGTGACCAATAACATGGGGGACAGGAGAGTGTAACTGTCCAGCAGTATGTCAGTCAGGATTCTTATTTTGCTGCTGTAAAAAGCTGCTGTAGTTAAAATCCAGTTGTAGTGCATATTTGTATACATTTTCTCTGTCTTTTTGAACAGGCATATCCACTGACTTCCCTGGTGAAGACCCAACCGTCAGTGCTGGTGATCTGTGGACCAGGAAACAACGGAGGCGACGGCCTGGTCTGTGCGCGGCATCTCAAACTCTTTGTGAGTTTCCTTTACTAGACTATGTGACTGTTAGATAGTCTGCAGCAGTGCTGGAAAGTAACGAAATACGTTTGTCTTAAGCAATGTACTTAAAGGTGCAACGAGGAACTTCTAAATATTTCTGAAACTGTTTAATTTTTTTTCCTGATGTTCATAATAACATTTAACAGCAAACGATACCATCAGTGAAAAAATTGCTATTTTTATATTGTTTTTCTTAATGCCTTTGTCATGGGTACTCTCACCCAGGAACAACAGCTGGCGTAGTAAAAACACTACCGCCTTTGTCCAAAGGGGGTGCAAGAATGAACACAAACTGAAATTTCCTCAGAGCACCAGTATTTTTACTTCATATTATTTTATACTGGTTATTTTGTTAATTTGATTAATTCTGCTCAGTCAAACATGTGGCCGGCGATTCCCAAATGATGTATTTTTTCCCCATGTTGCCAGGGTTACGAGCCAGCCATCCTGTACCCCAAGAGGCCGAACAAGCCTCTGTTCCAGGGTCTGACCACACAGTGCCAGAAGATGGAGATCCCCTTCCTGTCTGAGATGCCTGAGGTTTGCTTTGTCAATACATAATAACAGCAGCTATTGATATATCCACAGTGGTCAGGAAAATCCTTCTCTTTATTATCGTGTTAATGAGGTGGCATTTTATTGTGAAACAATCTCAGGACTGTATCATAGACAATTCATTTTGATGTAATGATGCTGCATTTTAGATTAGATGAAAATGTAATTATCAATTTTTTATTGCAGGAAACAACGCGGTCTCAAACTAAATTGTTGACTAATGATGAATAATGATGCATAGTCTGAATTAATGGCATTTCTGAAATGATACTTTTTTGAGTGAGTTTACATGTGTACTTTAATGAAAAAAGGTGGACTTTATTTGTTAATTTTTTTGGCGCTGTAAACCAAAAACTATTTTGTGGAACATTTTATTTTGCAGGCTAAAATGATCGATGAGGCTTCCACACATTAATGATAAACTAAATATGCAGAGTCTGACACATTTTTTAGGTTATTTACATTTGTACTTTTGATGATAAAGGTAGATTGTTTTAAGGGAATGTAAATGTTAAGAAAAAAACTATTTAATGTGTGAATTATGTTTTATTTTTCAGGCCAAAATGATCAACGAGGCTTACAACCTGGTGATAGACGGCATCTTCGGCTTCAGCTTTGCGGGCGCGGTGCGGGAGCCGTTTGGTTCCATCCTAGCCGTGCTGAAGAAGACCACAGTCCCCATAGCCAGCATAGACATCCCCTCAGGTCAGACCTCACACAAGGATATGGATTTACACCAAACGAAACACAATTTATTCTTCTATATAGCGCCGCACAATAATATGTTGTTCCATTGCTTTCTTGATTTTGATTCAAGATTATGCAACACTTTCAGTTTCTTACTATTTCCAATTTCATCTAAGAATCATAAACTACACCCTCTTTGATCCGTTGTGTCTATTCAAACCTTTCTTATTGTTTAAAAGTGTTCTTCTCAGTTGAGTAAAATACGCAATTTCCAATTAATTATATATACTGTATGGTTAGAGTGCCCATCCATAGAGGCTCAGTCCTCTTCACAGCAGACCACGGGTTCAAATCCGGCTCGTGGTCGTTCTCTGCATGTCATTCCCCTCTCTGCCCTATTTCATCTCTGTCTCTCCAACCTGTCTAATAAAAGCATAAAAATTCCCCCTAAAAAACTGGATTCTGACCTATTTGTTTTTGTCTTAAAGGTTGGGACGTGGAGCAGGGCAGTGCGGACGGCCTGCAGCCCGACATGCTCATCTCTCTCACGGCTCCGAAGAAGTCTGCCGCCATGTTCAGAGGACGCTACCACTACCTGGGGGGCCGCTTCGTGCCCCCGGGCCTGGAGAGGAAGTACCAACTCAACCTGCCGCAGTATCCCGGCACCGACTGTGTGCTACAACTGTAGGAGAGGGGGTGGGTTTGGTGAGAGGGGGTCACCTTTAAAGGAATAGTGCAACACTTCCAATGGCACTTGATGAATTAGGAATGAAGATCCAGGCACTTTGCTAAAGAGATAGCTAGCCTTGCTGTGTCTAAACGTGTTAAAGAGAGGTTGCCATATGTGGTACAATCATGTTGCTTAAGCTGTGTTTCCTCAATATGTTATTACTGCACATAAGTCCCCCTAAAAATACTAACTAGTAAATTTTTTTTTCCTACGGATAAAAAAACAAACAAAACAGAACTTGTTAATTTGTGAGGATATTTTTTAACTTCAAAGCATTAACATGATGGTTACTTCTGCTATATGAAAATAAAAAAATTAATTAAAATAGAAATTGTCTGCATTGTGTTTTCTGTAACGACCACCATTAGTTTCAACTCTCTGAAAATATTCATAAGAATTTCTATCGTGACGTGTGTGTTTTACCATCAACAGAAGACTTGCACAAACATACACATTTTGTTTTTTTATTAGTACACCTTATGATTTCATCGACTAGCAACTGGAAAGACAGCCTATCATAGTCCATCACATTCTATGTTAGAAATAACTGAACCTTACATGTTGTGTGTGTGTGTGTGTGTCTCATTTATACATTAGGTGGTGAAATTATGAAGTAAAAAGCATTCTTTCTTTTACAATCAGCTTAGTGGAGTCCAAAAGGACGCCCATAGTACCTTTTTATATATATTATGTAAATGCAAGACAACGAAAACTTAAAGAAATACTGTATATGCGTTCGACAATGTGGCTCATAAATGCATAAAGGTGTTCTCATGTTAAGTGCATAACATGCTTTAGCGCGCAGACTAGTATATACAGTGCTGGTACCATGCTCTCTTTATATGTGAATGATTGTTAAAGGAAAAGTAAAATACAGAGTCGGGGTTGAAGAGGGGTTTCACGTTGTTTTCATGCAGGTCGGAGGGTGGAAAGATATTGTTAATCCACGGAGGAAACCTGAAGATAAAGACAAACAATAACAGAGTATTAATGGATGTAATGGCATTCATTCAAAACCAATGTGTTAATAGGAAATCCAGTTCCTCATAAATACCTCTAAAATATATATTTTTTAAAAAGGTGCTACGAGGAACTTTTAAATATTTCTGAAACAGTCCCATTTTTCCTCTGATGATCATAAATGACATGTAACAGCAAACGAGACCATCACTGCAAAGAATGCTATTTTTATATAGTTTTTCTCAATGCCTTTGTCATGGGTATGCTAACCATGGAATAACAGCTGGCAAAAACACTACCGCCTTTGTCCAAAGGGGGTGCAACACAAACTGAAAGTTCCTCGGAGCACCTTAAACTACAGTTAACTAAAACTAATGCAGTCTCATTTGCAGTTATGAAGGTTATTATGTTCGTTTTTTTTGTCTTACAATGGTGAAAATTCTATTTTAGTTTGTTGGTTTGTTAATTTTTTTATTGCATCATACTTACGAGTGATTGAAATAAAATATTAAATCTGGCCTTAATATTAATGGCGTGCACAAAATATTAGATAACAGTTTTAAAAACCATCTTCAGACAATGGCTTTGGGAAAAAATGACTTCACTGAATGGCAAATATCTCATTTTGGAATGACACTGCTGCTCACATGCATTCTCCGTTTCAACATACCTGTGCTATTCTCCGACCTGCACCGCACCTTCTTTACTGTCCAACGGCAACGGGTTTATCGCTAAATATTCAGCGTTTCTAGAAGGCGGGGAAAAAAGCAAAAAACAAACCATTAGTGCATATGTTAAACTTTTAGCTTTAACACAGTGAAATGGGTGAAATAAACAAATAAAATGCTAAAAGACGAATCATCACAGCTAAGGTTGTATGACTGGTCTTTTTGTTGACTTACAGGAGGTTGTTTTTGGATTGGTTTTTGGTTTTCCAATTCGTTTTCGAGTTTGAGTTTACTAGGGAGGAGGATGACGGGACGGTAACATGACAGGTGGACGGACACGGGGCGCGTGAGGTGTTAGACAGAGAGACACAACGTGAAAACACACACACACACAAATGAAACATTGATAATCTTAAACAAGAAGTCGGTTGGAGGACGAACGGTAAAGTGGAGGAATAAGAACCGAGCAGAGGATGCAGCAAGGTCAAAACTTAAAGCTACAGTGCGTAACTTTTCCATAGAAATGAATGTCAGGTTACATTCAAGCCATCGACAAATGAGTTGAGATCAGCTCCACACAACTCTCGGTAGACACTCAGAAAAATCCCAAGAACTCTTCCGGTTGTTTAGTTCTGCCAAGAAAAAAACCTTACCTCGTGTAGATGTGCCGACAGTGTCCAGAATGCGCCAGAAGTTACGCACTAGAGCTTTAAATTAAACGTGTGACTTCGGCAGTATAACATGAATGAAGTATGGCGGTATTCATGGGGGAAATACACACTTTTCAAAGCATTTATTAACACATCAGTTACTTTGAGAGTAAAGGCCCAGTACCACCAGAAAAAAATTCACAGGGATTCAGTTTAAATTAACAGATTTTCGAGCCAAAAAATATTGCTTTTTTTTTTTTCATTGGTTGTAAGACGGGGCCTCATCCCAGATGTGTGTTGTTTCTACTTTACACGCAATAGAGCGTGGCTGATATATCTGTATCCTGCCAATATGCTGCACAAAAATTATAAACAAAAAATTGTAGTTTATAAATACCAAAGATTTCTCATTTAAAAACACAAAAAAAGGTTGATATATCATAACTGGATTTTCTTTGCAATCTGAAACATCTTAAGAGGTGTTTGCCTTAAACAAATCCAGTTGTTTGTGTTCAGCGGCACACATGCTTGTCCAAGAAAACCTTGTATCTCCACTGCATTAACTGAGAAATGCAGTGATGTTTAAATATTTAACATGACATCCGGCTATAGTCACTTAAGAGGTTTGCATTAGTCAAAGAAAGAATCTCTGAATCAATAACTATAACCGAATCACCACCAAATCAGATGGAGTTACAAGGTTTTTTCGCAGCATGCCTTGAGCTCATGTGTGTCGGGCGGCCTACAGTACCGATGTAATGTAATAATAGAAGTACTTACGCTGCTTCTCGTATTGCCTCTTCCCCGTGCGCTGAGATCTTGCCGTAGCAGTAAATCATCTCTATGAGCAGCCAGACCTGCAGGCCGATGATGGCCACGTACATCATGACCTCGGACACGATGGAGGCCGTTCCTCTGGTCGCTGCAAAGATCAAGAAATCAAGAAATCAAGAAATCAGACAATGAAGCAACACGGGCCGTGCGTGGTTTACACAAAGCAGATCGGTCTTGAATTTTAAGTCTAATAAACAAATTAAGGGATTTATTTCAGTGTGTAAAAGTGTGTTTACATTTTAAGAACACAGTCTGGTCAAAGATTCAATGGACTGCATGATAGTGTTCCTGTACTTCTGTGAAGCATATAGTCAGACCTTTTCTATCCCAAACTCCATGTGTCATTATTTCTATATATATAAATTGATCCTGAGGCCAAGAAAGGTCTGCTTTTTTAGAAGAAAAGCTTCACTCAAACTGAAACCTTTAAAGGTGCTACCAGGAACTTTTAAATACTTCTGAAACAGTCTAGTTTTTCCCTCTGATGATCACAAATGACATGTAACAGCAAACGAGACCATCAGTGCAAAGAATGCTATTTTTATATAGTTCTTCTTAATGCCTTTGTCCAGATACGCTCACCCAGGAACAACAGCTGACGTAGTAAAACACTACCGCTTTTGTCCAAATGGAGTCGCAAGAATGAACACAAACTGAAAGTCCCTCTGAGCACCTTTTTATATAAATGCTTAAAATTCTTCCAATGTTTTCAAAACCTAAACACATCTTCTCTAACTCCTCCAACTTAATATTTAAAAATCCTGCTAGTGATTCAATCTGTCGCTCATATTTATCGCGGACAAAAAAAAAACTGC
>CM047520.1:23484330-23521830 GCA_026122265.1 Ammodytes dubius | reverse complement strand
CTGTCAGGACGCTGATTGGCTCATTCGAGAATCAGCTCCGCCTCCGGGCAGCTGCTAGCATCACTGGCCTGCTACTGTTATTGTTTTGTTTGTTCGTTATTTTGCACTGACAAGCGACGGCACGTTTTCTGTGGAATTCAACATGTTGAAGACAACAATGTCGCGCTGCAAATAGCGAGAGACGTTTTCCTATAAAGTAAACAAGCTCGGCATATCAAAGGTAAAGTAACTATGCTAACCATAGCTGCAAGTAAGCTAAGTTAGCTACTACGAGCTAACGCAAGATTGGTTTAGCATGAACAGTGAGACAGAAACAGAGAATATTGTTTTCGTGCTCATAACAAGACTTCATGTTAATAATACTGTTTTTTAATGTGAATACAGTGAGCGCCGTGTACCATGTGGGAAGCTAACATTAGCTAACTGTTAGCCAAATGTGACAGCATCAGGTGGAATCTACTGTACAATACACATCCATCAGTTGGTTATGCTTACAACTTGTTTTTATTTAATAACTGTATCTGCTATGTCTTAAATCTGACGCTAGAGAAAGCCAACATACAGTGAGTCCATGTCACAGTCTGTTTATATAAGGATGTTAACATAACGGTTCCTCTTTGTTTACTGTAGTTTTGGATCTGTCCTCACTTCCTGTATTTACCTTTTGTGTTGTAGCATTGTCTTCAGTAATACGTTTAGACATTGCAGTGTGTCGACTTACATGCATTGTAAATGTTTTATGATCAATATAGGCTAGCACAGCTCAGTACGTTGTAAACTATATATTATAGTCATATTAACATATTCTGTATTTAACCCTACATATTGACATGTTCCCTAAAATTATCCGTCCAACAAAGAAATCAAATACTGACGATAACAGAAATGTATGCAAAAGGAAGTACAGGAGCACATGCACCGTATACGGAAGTAACCTTAGAAAACCAAAATACTACAGGTTTAAGGTTAGTGTATCGACTGTTACAAGATAAGCATTCAGAATAGGTTCTAAAGAAAACCTGTATACACACACACTTAGAAAAATAACTCAAAAAGTGTTTTGATTTACAAGGCAAGGCAAGAAAGTTATAATAGCACAATTCAGACACAAGCCACTCAAAAGTGTTTACATGGCAGAATAGAATTCAAAAAAATCACATTAATAACATTAAAAGCGAATAAAGCAATAAATAAAAAAATCAAAAAAAAAAGTCATCCATGTTTTTTTTAATGTTCTCCCTTTAGTTTTCCCTGACCATGGATCCCAGCTGCAGTGGCTCGGCGGGCTGGCGGTGCAGGTGTGTTTCCCCGGCGCCCGCGCGGCCGTGTTGGACAATCTGAACCGGCAGCGGGAGGAGGGGCGGCTGTGCGACCTCTCCATCCAGGTGCAGGGCCACGTGTTCAGGGCGCATCGCTGTGTGCTCGCCGCCTCCTCGCCTTACTTCCATGACCAGGTAGGCCAGGGTTTATTACTCATTCATTTTGGCATTTTTTTGTAATGCTTTATTGGATAGTTAGGAGTTAAAATCCAGAGTTAATACACAGCCTAGGCTCTGTAAACTAGCTACGGTGGGAGCCTTTGTTTACGTACCCGTCTACAGGTAGCTGATTGTGAGCAGGCATTCACTGATTTTCACTGAAGGGATTTCGACAACAAGCAATCTCCAGACTCGCTGACTCCACCTTTTAAAATATAGAATCAAAACATGATCGCATTTAAGTGTAATCATTCATCTTCCCCTACTGTGTTTTTTTTGTGACCAATTCACTGGCTTCTCTTCTTGTCCAGAGGCCGTAACTAACTCAGCATGTCTGTCCCCGTCCTCCCCCAGGTGTTACTGAAGAACGTGACCACGGTGTCCCTGCCCTCGGTGATGGACCCCGTGGCGTTCCAGAGCGTCCTGAGCTCGGCCTACACCGGCCAGCTGAGCATGGCGCACGACGACATCGTCAACTACGTGACGGTGGCCAGCTTCCTGCAGATGTGGCACATCGTGGACAAATGCACCGAGCTGCTGAAGAGGCCACGCCCCTCCGCAGAAGTTACCGAGGCGACCGCCGGCGCTCACTCGGGGGGGGGCACCGCGTCCCGGCAACAGTCGCCGAGCAGCACGGACTGTTTGTACCTGGAGAGGGAAGGGAGACGGAAGGAGAGGAAGCCCGACGCCTTGCCTCCGTTGGCCACGTGGAGACGGCCGCAGCAGTTTGCCAGATGGGGGCGACCGCGGCCCTCGTCCACCCAGCACTTAGCCGACTCCAGCTGGACGTCCCGCCCGGCTACTCAGAGGGCTATTACACCAGCTGTGAGGAGGCCTGGGGGTCCATCCAAAACCCCAAAACTAGTCACTTTGCTCATGGAAGGGCCGGGCCAGTTCAGCAGACACCACGGACAGACTTTCACCAGCGCTGAAGCTTTGAACAGAAAGTCAGGTTCCATCAACGAACAGCGCCGCCGTCCCTTACCCAGCAACGATAAGAATAGAGAGATCGGGGACGGAGATGAAAGGAGGAAGAACGAGAGAAGAGAGATAGAGGCCGACGAGGGAGTGGAGATGTGGAGAGGAAGGAAGGATTCACACAACTGGGACACTGTGGTGAGATTAAGACACAACAGCCTCATTTTACTGTGAGCATGACAGGATAATAGGCCTCTGTCCAACTAAATGCCATGGCAATTTATAAATTCCATTTATCCAGACACAGTCATAGCTGTATGGGGAACATTGAAATTGAAAAATGTCAAGTTTGATTACAGCTTTTTCTCCTAATTTATCTCTGGCACAAGCCATAATACAGAGTTACTGTCAGTAAATTCAATAAAATCTTTGCAGTAAAAAAGCTAAAAACTCTATCAATACACCTTTTCAACCTTCATAAACGTGAACGTGTTTTCAATCTGCTCCCTCTGCCCACAGTCACAAGCACATATGGTTTATCGCCATTGCTGGCCAAATAATTTTTTTTTTCAAAGTCAAATTAACATGGGTAAAATTGCTGTCGTTAAACGTTTAAAAGGATTGTAAAGGTTGACACCCCTATCTTCTATTCTAAAGCTTCTCCTTAGTCTAATCAACACACATTTTTTTCTTGACATTGTCTCCGGCAGACTTCCACCCAGTTTCAAATGAGGTCGTGCGACCGGAGCCCACCGCGGGGAATGCGAGTGCGAGGAGCTGAAGGAGAAAGCTCAGAGAAGTTTACCAGTAGTGAACCTTCCTCAGACCTGCCCGGTTCTATCCACGCTTCCCATACAGTGGAGGGGGTCCTGTGATGGGCGGTTACCGTGGCAGAGCGGTCCCTGGTCCCAACAGGGCGCAGAGGAGGGGGGGAGGCGGCTGCAGCAAAGACCAAGAGGACGAAAAGAGAGGAGGAGGAAGAGGAGGGAACGTTGACTTTGAATGTTTGGCAGCAGCAGGAACCTTCACCAGAGGAACGTATGACGAGATCGCAGACGGCACGGGCAGGTTTCCCAGAGGCCTTTGGTGCCCGCGTCTCCCGACTTCACCTTGGCAACGACCTCCGAGGTGAACTGGCCCTCCACCTCTACGGGAACAGGACAGGGCGACTCATCGGCTTTAAATCGCAACATGTCCCCCTCCCCTTCCTCCGCTGCCTTTCCTCCACCGTCTTCCCCTCCGACCCCGTCCTCCTCATCCTCCGTGTCCCTCGCCGGTGCCCCTACACGGGCAAGGTCCACTTCTGCCACTGCGGGAAAGCCTACACCTTAAAAAGCATGCGCGACCGACACGTCAAAATGCAGCATCTCAACCTACGCCCCTTCGGTTGTCCCGTCTGCACAAAGTCGTTCAAAATGAAGCACCACCTGACCAAGCACCTGAAGACGCACGGCGGGCTGCGGACCGTACGAGTGCGGACTGTGTGGGAAGAAGGTCATTTGGAGAGATAGCTTTCTGAGGCACCAGGCCAGATGTGAGAGACTCGCTTCTTCTAGCTCGGGAGCTAACGGCAACAGCACAAGCACAGCCGCGGCGCATATAGACGACAGATACGGTTATGGGTTTGAAGACGGAGAGGCTTTTATTGCAGCGGGAGGACAGGTGAAGGTGGAACAGGTGGATTTTCACGGGGAGATGGAGGAGGGGATGGGCGTCGGCCTGTTGGGCAGTGTGTCTGGGATCGTGGACTGTGGACAGAATCTGGGCGCCGGCGGCCATGTTTTTAAACAAGAGGCGAGTGAGGGTTTTGGCGGGAATTAAATGTTGATGTCAAACAGTGAGTTATGGCACTTTATACACATGAACATGAGACACACAAATACATAGAAGAAGGACAATGACGACTTCAAAGGTCTATGGATGGACAACAATCACGAAATGTTTCTATAGCAGCCATTTTTATTGTACCTAGGGAAGCACCAAAATTATAGTTTTTTGTCTGAAACCCGAGTTTAATATTATACCAACAAAGCACAATATAACTTCAAATGAATAAATAAATTATGACAAAATATTTTCATTCAGTCATGTTTGACTCATCATCATTCCATGCTGGTTGCTATTTGATCACTTTATCAAAAATATCATTGTTCGGTAAAAAATATAATTTTTTTAAGTATTTTATTGTGGAAAATTCGGTTCATCTCTAGTTCTATCCATTTTATGCAATTTTTTTCTTCTTCATGTAAATGGTATTATGAAAAAAAAGGGACAATTATCATGTGTTTCATTCCAGTGATCCTTTTCAGTTTGTGCACTGCCTTCATGTAGATCTCCTTGTTAAGTGATGCTGTTACATTTAATCTCTCTGACTGGCATATGTTGTGAATGTATTTCCTGAGCCAGAATAAAGTTAATTTGCTTTTTGCACATAAATTATTTGCCATTGATCTGCATTCAAACATATAAACAATGGTATATAGATTATTTTCTGTGCCATATTGATGTCTCTTCCCGCTATGTAAAGGAAAGTAACCTTGGTATATTATGTAAATAAAAGCCGTTTGGATTTTTTTTCAGATTTGATTGTGAGAGTTTGGAATTATTTTTCAGCTCTGTGGATCATTCTAGAACACTGAGGGCTGGTTATAGAACACTGGCTGATTCTAGAACATTTCCTTTTGCAGCAACAATGGTGGAGCACCAGAGTGTCCCTGTTGCACAACACTGTTTTGCATCATCTTGCATCAAAGAACCAGACACATCATATTTGCTATTACCAATTAAAGGATAACCAAAAAGGAGAAATTGAAAAATTACATAGTAACTGAATAACTAACGAAAAAAAGCACATTCTAAAAGTAATTGCGAATTTCATCACTTTTATGAAATGTTTAAGCTCTTTTCATGTGATGCAAAAATGTCCCAAGCACAGATAAAATAGCCTATCTGCCTCCCCTTTGTGCCAATTATTTCAGGGAGAGAACATGCAGAGGAGGGATGAAGCTCTTTCCTAATTGTTGTTTCAGAAGTACTGTAGTTGTCCTTGAGAGAAGTTTTACATCAGCATAATTTTAATGATGAGAAACATTGTGTATCTTTGGCCCAGTATCAAGTCTTTCTGTTCATTAATTTTGAAGGACAAAATGAGCAGCTTGACGTAGTTAAGATCTTGTTTTTTTTAGAGGATGCTTTGATATAAGGATTATTGTAAAATATAGATGATTGGCCCCTCAAGGATACTTCACAAGTGTGTGTGTGTGTGTTGTGTTGTTGTGTGTGTGTGTGTGTGTGTGTGTGTGTGTGTTGTGTGTGGTGTGTGTGGTGTGTGTGGTGTTGTGTGTGTGTGTGTGTGTGTGTGTGGTTGTGTGTGCGGGTGTGTGTGTGCGTGCGTGCTGCGTGCGTCGTGTGTTGGTGTCTTTTCAGTGTGATCACGGGTTGGTACTGTAGGCTACACACACTTCTCTATAGGACCATGATGCTACACACTCACACTCACACTCACACTCACACTACACACTCACACTCACACTCACACTCACACTCACAACACACACACACACACACACACACACACACACACACACACACACACACACACACACACACACACATCACACACACACACACACATCCTTACTTCAGATCTTCAGCTGCTCATCCTTGAAGCTGATTGAAAACATGATGCTTTCTTTTGGTGCCCACTATTACCATGGTTACAAACATCAGGCTACCATTTATCTGGTATAATTTAGTTTTAATACCTGCGACAAAAAAAGAAAATAACCCTCTTGTACTTTTGTCTATTATTCGTAATTTTTAAACCACAAATAGATTGGGAGGATTCAATAAAATAATATTTATTAATAAGACTTTATTGAATGAGCATTTTTATCTAAAATGTTGCACTATTTAGTTAAAGCTATAGTGTGTAACTTCTGTCGCCCCCTGAGTAATTCTGAGTAATTAAAAAAGTGTCAGCTCATATACATGAGGTAAGCCTTCAGTGATTGTGCATAGATTGTATATCCTGCGCCAGTGTCAGGGGGTGACACCAGTTTGTAAACGCTGCCATACTAAGAAATACAGAGAGTTTTGTGGAGCTGATGGGCTTTATCAACTTTGTGTCAACTTATTTGATAATGGCTTTGAATGTAACCGATATTCAAGCCATTTATATGAATATTTAGGTGTGTAGATGTTTATCATTGTGGCTTGGCTGCAAAAATAGATGCAATAAAGACGACGAGCATAGTCAGAATTTTTTTCAAACAAACGTTTAATAACTGAGGGTAGACATGACATTTATTTCCAGTTAGGCTGCACATTCAAAAACAAACAAGAGCTCAACATTACGAGGAAACTAAGCACTCAGTTTTTCTAAGTAGCGGTTACTGTAGCACCATCAGCAAACTCCAGGCAAAAAAAATAGGAACAGAAAATGTACAAATGAGAGTGTTTAAAAAAAAAATTATGAGCAAAGTAAAGTTGACATATTACGCGTCAGAACATTTGAAACTGCCCTTCAGTACCAAAATTCCTTGTTTCCCACTTGCTGCTTCCGCCTTAAACGTTTCAACCACTTACTATCTGACCATCAGATACTGTAACACCAACATGTGTCTCTGTCTTCTCCATTGTAAAAAACAAAATAACATTGAAACCTCAAACTTAATTTAAGATGCAAACAGATAACTCACAATAAATAGGATAGATTCAATGAGAGGAAGGAGAGAAGAATTTATTTTAGTTGTAGTATTAAGTTTGCGATAACAGTGCATTTTGAAAGGGCATTTTATATATTTTCGATAGACTTGAAAGACATCATACTGTACAGGTTTTTATTAATTACACAGAAGCAAATTGAAAAAAATTAACAAAAAAAACAAGATTAGAATTATCACTCCTCATATACTGTGGGCTTCCAGTTGGATTTCCAAATGCATTTTTCACTCAAGCACATACAACCAAAGCAGGACTACGTTAACATATAGATTCAACATACTAAAACGAAAAACTATGGCGTGTACGGGACAGTGTTCCTGGAAAATCAGCGAGATACATATAAGCGTCACTCGTGTACTAAACAAATCAGACAGTAGGACAAATATAAAAACGTAACATCTGCTATATGAACGAACCCCGGGACAGCATGACAGCAGACAGTAGCACCTTCAAAAACTAAGATACTTGAATAGGTGATTTTTTTGGAGATATTTCACCCAAAAGCATGAACAAATCAAAAAGTCTTATAAACAGCTCCATAGTGACTGAGACAAAGATATACTGAGTACGTTTACAAAATAAAAACTGGCCAAAAAAATAACATACATACAGGGAGGCTTGTGTTAGTGTGTTAGGGTTTCTTGAGGTTGGGATTCCGCCATTTGCACATATATTCCCCCTCTTCCTCCTCCTCCTCCTCCTTCTCTTTGGTCCTGTCCCGTCTGCGTTGGATGTGTGGGTGTTGGCTGCTCGGCGGAGAGCTTAGAAGATGGTGCTCCAGCGTTTGGGGGGTGGACGGGACTTGGTGTCTCCCTGGACCAATAGAAAAGAGGGACAATGTGAGTGGCATGGTTGAAAAAAAAAAATATATATATGAATTCTGTCTATCTCAAGAAATGGCGTTTGAGGGATCTGATTGTCCGATACTTTTCCCAGGGATCCACACTAAAGAAAAAAACAGTTGAGGTAGATGGCATTTGCAGGACAAATAATGAATGATGATGTATGAGTATGAGAAATGGGATATTTTGGTTTACATGTAGGCCTAGTCACTGTAAAAATGAAAATGTTGCTCTTAAAGCTACAGTGCCTGAATTCTGTCGCCCCCATGAGGAATTCTGAGTAATTACAACAACACTGTCAGCGCGTCTACATGAATTAGGCCTTTGGTGATCTTGCATGGATTTCATACCTTCTGCTGTACGTCCAGGTTTTTTCTTAGCCTTAGTATCAACAAATGTAACATTTCTTGGGGCGCTTCTTGGTATTTTTCTGAGCTCCTGCGCCAGTGTCTGGGGAGCTGATGGGCTTAATCTACTTTGTGACAACTTGTTTGGCGATGGCTTGAATGTGCCTTACATGAAATAGTTACGCACTGTAGCTTTAAGCTCGTTAGTTAATCTCAATGACAGGCTACTGTGAAGGTGCGTCGATGGAATGAAGGATGAATGAAAAGTATTCCAAACTGAAAATGATGAATCTTTATTCTATATTTATTTATTTATTTATTTATGTATTACTCACTGATCTGTGTCGAGAGCATCACTGTAGCATTTGGGCAGAACACACAGACACAGGAAGACAGTGTTTAAGAAGCCTGTAGTTTAACACATATTATACCATAGTCTGTGTGAATAAGTTTATACTTCTTCCTACTCCTTTTCAGGCATATCAATTCAATATGTTATTTGTTTATTTTTATTTCTTTTGTGAAATCATTTGAACATATTTTTTTTATTGTATTTTCATGCTTTTAATTTTTCTTTTTTTTGATATGTCTGAAATAAATTGAAAAAAAAAATTGAATCAAATCAAAAAATACTCTATTCTGATTGGGGGAATGTTTGGTTATGGCTGTGTTGCTATGGTGCATGGGATGGGGGGGGGGGGGGGGCTCACCAGGTTGAAGATTCTGGACAGTGTGCTTTGGTCTCTGCGTTTCCTGAGCGGGGACTTAGCGCTCTCGGGGCGCGGCGTGGAGGCCTAGGGAAAGATTCTCTATAAGCAAAGACCTGAAACCAAAGGGCCCCAAAGCGCCTTTTTGCTGCCTATTGTCATCGTCAATAGACCCCCTCGTTTTTAAACCATCTCGTTTTCAAGGACCCCTCGAAAACAAGATGGTTTCATCTCAAGGGGTTATCCTAATAAAGAAATTTGAATATATCGTACGATCTTAAAACTAAACCCTTAATTAATATACATGAATGTCCCTAGTAACGACACTTTTTTTACCATAGAGATGTCCCATTATTTTAACAAAACGGCAACTGTGAAACAAACAATCACTTAAGAATGTTATAGAGGGCACAGTTATTGCTGTTGTTGGACAAAAAAAACATCCCCACAACTGATACTGTATGTCTTTCAAAAAAGATTAAAAAAAGAACAAACTCATATACTTCTTTATGAGTGTCTTAACTTTAGCACATTTTGCACATACATGTCTTTGTTTACTATCCATCCTCTATAATTACATTGGAATCGACCACTTGGTGTCTAGTTCAAAGTGTTCATTGGGTCTTTAGAGCCCTTTGCTACAAGCTGAATTTCCCTTGTGGGCAATAAAGACAGACGGATGTGAAGTTCCTGTCATTATGTAACTTTTTTGCAGGTATGTGATTACATGTATCAATAAAGGTTAAATATAAAAAAAGGGAGAAAAAAAGTGGTTTCTCCGTGACAGCAACAGTCTGGAAAAGATCTGTTATTTCGGGAGACATGAACATAAACAGGTGACAGTATGATGTAATAATACCATACTGAATAAACATGACAAATAATAAACATATCAGCTGCCCTTCAAGGAGAAAGAACAATGGATGACAGGGAGAGAGAAGGTATAAGGTCCGTGAGTGGATAATCGTCGGTGAATAGGGACTGGTTTGGTTGTTTGGCTGTTTGTCTGTCCACAGTAGCTTTGACAGAATGTGGGAAGAACAAGAAAGAACAAGGTCAGAAGCCATAACATGTGGGCCGGTGAGTCACGTCTGGCAAAGAAGGGATGAAGGAGTGACAGAGAAAAGAGTGAAAGAGGAGAGGAAGAGGAAGAGGAGGAGGAGGAGGAGGGTGATGAGGTCCTAAGAGAAAATGTTTTACCGGCGACTGTGGTTCATAAATAGTCGAGCAGTTTCAAAGTCATCCAGAAGCAGCGAATCGCTCTGGAAAGGTGGAAATGATGAATGTCAAAAATGAATGTTTAAAGCGATAGTGCGTAACTTCTGTCACCCTCCCATGAGGAATTGTGAGTAATTACAGCAACACTGTCGGGGCATCTACATGAGGTAAAGCCTTTGGTGATCGTGCCCAGTTTTTTTCTTAGCAGTAGAATCAACAACTGAAACATTTCTTGGGCGCTTCTTGGGATTTTTTTGAGATCCTGCATGAGACAGTGTCGGTGGGTGAGACACCAGTTTGTAAACGCTGCCATACTGAGAAATACAGAGAGAGTTTTGTTTGGCTTAATCAACTTTGTGTCAACTGGCAACGACTTGAATGTAACCAACATTTATTTATATGAAAAAGTTACACACTATATCTTTAAATCTTCTTTTTTTTGACTGATCAACTAGTGAGTGAAAGAGATTTTCTGTGGAACTCAAGAGTGAGATCTGCCATTCAGCTCCTGTGTGGGTTTAAATGCTGCTGAATCACGGCTCATTTTGAATATGTCTCCATTCCTCATAAAAGGAATAAAAGATATTTATTTTCAAGGAGCGCAGTGACGAAATTTAAATTGAGAAAGAGACAAAACGAGCTGGGAAGGTTAAGGCACAGGTGCACTGCAGACCACCAAGGACACACAGCGGAGGAGAGAGAAACGGAACATTGCAAAAACACACACACACACACACACACACACACACACACACACACACACACACACACCACACACACACACACACACACACACACACACACACACACACACACACACACACACACACACACACACACACACACACACACACACACACACACACACACACACACACACAACACAAACACACACACACACACACACACATACACACACGTGCATACAGAGCCGTGCAATCAGCAATGGTTTTGCTTTTTGCTTTGATTCATGGGGGAAAGATTGTGTGACGTACCAAGCCCAAGGCGTCTCTCCACTGGACATGAAAAAGAAACAAAACAGTGACATGATGAGATGAGAGAGTGTAGTAGAGGCACCTGCATCTGCCTCAACACAGCTGAGAATCAAGATATTAGATGGTAAAATTAAAATGGTGGGTTATTTATTTCCAAGTTAAAAAAACAAAACAGAAATAACCATGGGACTGAAACCCAGTTTGTGCCCTGGCCCTTACAATGACGCATGAGTGGTTGCATATAAAACGTGAAAGGTAAAACTATCTAAATTAAGTTTGACAAAAGTAAAATCAGAAAAGAATAAACCCTACCACCCTTCTTTGGATGGTGCGAAAGTCATAAAATACTTAAAAACTTAAAGGTATCCTAAATATCCTACTACCCCAACATTCTGTGAAACCCCAAGTTAATATCCAATAAAAAAAGATTCGAGAGAGGCAGCTATTGAAATCATTAAATGTGGAATTCATGTCTAAAAAGTGCTCAAAGATCTCTAGAAACACATTTTGTATAATGGCTGCATCTCTGTATTTTAGACCCTGGGGACAACTTGTCTATAATTATCGACAAAAACAGATAGTGTGAAAGAAATGAGACTCACCCTGGATTTCTTAGTTTGAGGAGAGGAAACCTGAGAAATAAATATAAATAATGATTTCTGATTGCAGGAAAACATTGGGACAAACTCAGTTCTTAAATTAAACTATTGATTGACCTGCTTGATTAAAACTTGCCCTAATTAGTTATCTTAATATATTATAATATTATGTTAATTAAGAAATCAAGCCAGTTTGTAATCAGGGAGAGAGCTGGAGAAAACAGTTTGGAGAGCTGTCTGTGACACGCTGCTGCGCTAGTGATGTCAAGAGAATAATAATAGATGAAACTTATATAGCACTTTTCAAGAACTCAAAAGTTGCTTAAAGGTGCTATGAGGAACTTTTAAATATTTCTGAAACAGTCAAATGTGCCCTCTCGATGATCTTAAATGGCATGAAACAGCAAACAAGACCATCAGTGCAAAGAATGCTATTTTTCTATAGTTTTTCTGAATGGCTTTGTCATGGGTACACTCACCCAGGAACTAAGCTGGCGTGGTAAAAACACTACCGCTTTTGTCCAAAGGGGTTTCAAAAATGAACAAAATCTGAAAGTTCCTCAAAACACCTTTAAAGACTTAGATCTAAAGTAAATCAAAAGAAACCACAACTGTTCAACTCTCGTAAAGTATCAAATGGAGGAAATTGATTTGTTTTGTTCTAACGTAATGCAACTCATGGCATGTCAGTTACATTAAATTAAAGTAACATTAAATGGTTTAGCTCAAAAACCGTTTGAATAAATTTGAATAAAACTTGGAGGATGTTAGCATGACACAACTATAAAAATGGCTTAACATGTGTATGATTTATGTCATGATGTTGTGAATTTGACACCATCCAATGCAAGACACTTACAATGCTCCTGAAGAAATGCATCACAGCATTTTCCTGGGTCTTGCTCTTGCGGGAGGAGGACTGCTGGGGAGAGGAGGCAGAGTGCCGGAACGACCCCTGTGAGGGATGGAGAGAGGTCAAGTCAGTGTGTGGGTTTACATGGTGTAATGCTACTATGAAATCAAGTCAAATGGCTTCATGTTATTGGACTCTTATATTAAAGAACATGTAAAACCAAATCCACCAAATCCTTCTAAGTGTGTAATTTGGGAGTTGGTTGCAAAGTAAAGTAAAGCAAAGCAAAGTAAAGCATCTGAAAAGAGTTAGGGCATGTTTACCAATTGAAAGGAAATATATTGTCATTTAGGTTTGATCATCTTTACAGAAAATCGGTTAGAGGAGGCGGGCTATATGCTCTGGTTCAAATGACACAATAAGTATTTTGGACCAATCACTGCAGTTCTATAACAAATGACTGTTTGATACGGCCACACCCACACAGTCCTGTCAAATGGAATAGACACTCAAATAAAACTTTTTTTTTTTAAATAATATATTTAAAATATTTATGAACATTTATTTGTAATTAGATTTTTCTAAACAATTATTTAGACACCAAACTTTGATATCAAATATAGTTTTTAACTCTTTTAGACCAGGTTTCCAGAGGCTTTAAGCACCATGTAACTCAGCAGCATATAATTGAAAAACCTTTTCATAATTGAATAGCTTTGCGAGACATCACTGCTTTCCCAAAGTTGGTCCCAGCTGCATCATACACCCTGATTATAATTATTATCATAATTCTAATAATTTAAACGCCGGCTGCCGGGTGTCAAGTTTCACGATGTGCGAGAACGAGAAACCAAATGAGACAGACAATAAATGCAAGAACAGAGAAATATCTATATTTTTCTGTCTTGAGAAATCTGATAATTAAATCAATTGAAGGTAATTAAAAACTACAGCATGGAAAACCACATGGCAGATTAAACAGTAAGAGGGTGGTGTAGGGTGGTGCAGTCAACCACAGCATGAAAGCACGTTTAGGAGATTCACTTCTGCTGTATTACTTAGCATGAAAATCCCCTAATGAAAATAAATTGGAAAGTTGACTGTTAAGCATGGCTTTAATTTGACCAGATACAAATCCCTTTGTTTGGAGTGCTGCCCATCCATACTGCTCATTAAAATAATATTTAATAAAAATGTTTAAGTGCAATACATTTATGCAATAGCCTACTGTTGCATATGTTGACAAGTGTGTATGTGTGAGCTGCCTGTGTTGAATGTCTAATTGTGCTATTATATTTTTGAGCACCATTTCAGGCAGTTCAATTTGAATCTTGTTGTATGTAAATCTCTCTATATAGCACATTCCTTTCACTAAGGCCATTTAAAGGGCATTACATTGAAAGCATATACAAGAACAGAACATAAAAAGACACTAAGCATTAATAAAGGAATCTTAATCAAAATCTTCAATATCTTCAATGAATCAGAATAAAACACTCGCATCTGATCAACCCAGCCTTGGCCCTGCACTCTGATGTCTATTCATTTCAATGCAAAAATAGTATTCTATCATAATGTAGAAAAAATATGCTTCTATCTAGCTATCTTTTTTTTGCAGGACAGAAAGCCTGTAATATACCAGGGAAAAGATCTGAGCAGAAAGTTTTTGTTGAACATCATTTCAATGAAAATACTCTGAGATGTGAAATCTTTGTCCTGCACCTACTCAGAAAAACTGATATTTTTGTTAGTCAGATGAAAGGGTGTCTGTATGGGAGCAGCTCCGGCTCCTCACACAGAGTTGAATCAAGGGAAGTTGAAAGAGTTTTTTGTCTGAGGTTGTGTGGTATTGCGTCCACTGCATTGTAAATTTAGCCTACTTTTTCCATCAAAACATCTTAGCGCGGTTTAGATATTATCCCCACTGCTTAATTTACTGCAAGTTAAAACCATAGACTGTTAAAACCTACAAACCGAGGAAAAATTAAGCCGTTACAGTCAACATTTAAACAATAATTGATTTTCATAATTTTGAGATTGATTTCATAATTTTGAGAATTTGATTGGGGTTAACCAGCTACTGTAAGAAAGCCCAAACTGTAAAATGAACAGTCTAAGTTAATGCTAATTAAGTTTAAGTATTGACTTTTTTCTTAAAGATTGTCCTAACATCTATGGAGCAAGTTGAAGGAGATCAGAAATATGCCGTCCATTGCACTGAACAATCATGCATTTCTCAATTTGGAAATATATATACTGTATATTATTTTGTTCCGTGATTGGTTGATAAAATTCTTCTTTAATAAAACTTTTACAAACGAAAGTCTTAAAACATGCACTGTGTCCCAAAGCTAGAAACAGGGCTGGTTCTCCTAAAAGTTATTGATTGCTAGGTTGGAGAAACAATCCTTATAATTCATAAATCAGGTTTAATTATATGGTGGAAATGAAACTTAAGACTGCAACTGCTGACCAAATGTTTCAAATGTAACCAAGCACTAAAAACGATATTGCAAAAAATAGAGTCAATTGCAGCAGTAACATTTAATTTAAAAAAACAAGTACTCTGAACTTTTCATTTAAATACAAATCCATGGACGCTCACCTTGCTCCTTTTCTTCTTGTCCCCTCCAAAGAACTTGGTAATTTGATCCATGAGTCCTGGTGCCTTCTTCTTCCTGCCTAGCCCGAAGCTGCTCTGCCCTGAGGTGCTGGCGGTGGCCATGGCTATAGTGGTTGGTGGAGGGTTGGGTGGGGTTGACCTTTGGCTATCTGCTCAGTAGTCCTCTTCCAAAGACTCAGTGCTTCTTCGAGGTTGGTTTGCTGCTCTTCTGACGTGCTGAGGGGCTGTCTTTGAAGGTGGTGGTTCTCCGCATTGGTCCCGGGGCACCATGGGACATTGGGGGGGGGGGGGGGGGGGGGGTCAGCTGTGTGTGTGTGTGTGTGTGTGTGTGTGTGTATGTGTGTGTGTGTGTCAGTGAGGTCCATGACTTCTTTGGCATCACTTCAGGCATTCTTTGGAGCTTCAGTGCACTGTGTCAGTCACTGCCGCCCTCCGCCCCTCCATGGGCCAGGGCCATTGTTCCCATCCCCATCTGGGACAACACAAGGGTTATCTCTCTGAGTCCGCACTCACACCCCGATGCAAAGCAGGCCAGCGACAAAACTGTGGAGGCCCATTGTTGGGAATATAGGCCTGATGTATTTTCTTAATGGATAGTGTTTAAATTGGATGTACAGTCGACCCAGATTAACATATGGAGAGAAAAAGGGGAAAGCTTGTAGTGTGAGAACCTTCTCTCTCTCTCTCTCTCTCTGTGAACACGAGCCAAGTGTCTGTGTCGGCCGGGGTCATAAAACACACTTGTCATGACTTTGCGTGTTCGGATTTTCCACCATTTTGAAATTCCATTCACACAGATAAGAGCTGTTTCTGCAAGTTTACGTAACGGAGCCGAAAAAAAAAAAAAAAAAAAAGTGTATTTTTTATTTGAAGTCCTAAACTAAATTGGACTAAACTTCAATGTTTTCCAAAAACAAGTTTAAATAGTTTGGAAGGTGCGGTGTGTAGAATGTATTGTCATGTATGTTTTAATTAGTGTATAATCACTTGAAAAATATTTTTTTTCTTTTATTTCCTTAAAATGAGCCTTTTATATCTACATAAGAGCTGGGCTTGCCCCCATGGAGGCCACCATTTTTCACTGCCAGGGTTCTACAGTAGCACAGAATGGACAAACTTAACAGCCATATCATGCATTTTAAGGGTGTCCTGGGGAAATACACCTCTTTGAAGACCAAGAAGAAGTGCTATACAATAAATAACGAAATACATTTTCACCTCATCACTTGATATTGTGGAAAAACTTGAGGCAGTGGTGAATGATGCCATCTTTAGTTACTAAGCTCTAGAATGTCCTTTATTCTATCATGAGAATATTGAGACATTTCACTTTAATATTTGTACGTGCAATATTTTATTTATTTGTCGCTGTACCACACTATACGTTCATACAAATTCATACAAACCTAGTTAATAGTGAAATGTAATGATGTAATGGAGCTTCAAAAGTAGCATTTTTCACTTGAAAAACCATAAAAAAGTGACCAAACGTCACGTTTAACATGTTAATGTAAAGTTGTCCATTAATCGGTCAACATAACATACTAATCCAAAACAATTTTAATGCAGAAAATATGTGAACATTGATTTATCAAATGCTGTTTAAAAGATCAAGAGAATGCCCTGTCATGCTCAGGAATGTCAACATTAATTTAACTGTGAGAACCCTTTGCAAAGTTTCTGTCATTGTCAATCTTAGATGCATGATTTCAAATATCTTTTGAATATTTGTCTGTGTACCTTTTGATCATATTTGCTGCTGCACCACGTTGCAACACTACAAGGAGTCTTGGGGTTTGTGGCTACAGGGAACAAAGCAGGATCTGTTGCAGGCTAAGTTGTGTTAGAGAACACCCATGCTGCATCAGAATATTAATATTTTAGAACAGATGGCTTTCTGTCAACGCTGCTTCTTATTTCAAGTCAGAAAGTAACTTTAATAGATAGAAGAAAAATAACTCCCTTCTGTTGAACCGTAGGCGTGTGGCGAAAGATTAATCTGTTTTCATATCACAGAATATATGAAAGATGAAAGCACTTCTAAGTCTTCTAAGAACATTTCAGAGGTGGATGTACAGCGATAGTTTCAGATTTCTTTTTTTTTTCATCATGTTTTCTTGTTGCCTTTTATTGGTGTTGGGATTGATAATAAGAGAACATTGAATTTGTTCTAGTTCGTCTTCCAACAGCTGCATTTCCCCAGGACACCCATTTTAAAACATGCCTCCATGGTGGCAAGCTCTGCTCTTATCTAGATATAAAAGGCTCATTCTAAGGAAATAAAAGAAACAACAAATTTTATTTTCGAGCAATTATCATACACGACCACACAAACCTACTTATGAATACTTATTATATTCCATTTCTACCAAGTCTACCAAGTCTATCTATCTATCTATCTATCTATCTATCTATCTATCTATCTATCTATCTATCTATCTATCTATCTATCTATCTATCTATCTATCTATCTATCTATCTATCTATCTATCTATCTATCTATCTATCTATCTATCTATCTATCTATCTATCTATCTATCTATCTATCTATCTATCTATCTATCTATCTATCTATCTATCTATCTATCTATCTATCTATCTATCTATCTATCTA
This sequence comes from Ammodytes dubius, assembly GCA_026122265.1. Classification (NCBI taxonomy): domain Eukaryota; kingdom Metazoa; phylum Chordata; class Actinopteri; order Uranoscopiformes; family Ammodytidae; genus Ammodytes; species Ammodytes dubius. The sequence goes on along the minus strand of CM047520.1, from coordinate 23,503,911 downwards.
TCTATCTATCTATCTATCTATCTATCATCCATCCATCCATCCATCCATCCATCCATCCATCCATCCATCCATCCATCCATCCATCCATCCATCCATCCATCCATCCATCCATCCATCCATCCATCCATCACATCCATTATCTAAGACACGTAATGGCTACTATTATTGACCTGCTTTCCAGTGATGAACTCAGACATTAAAATGTCCTGGGTGGGTAAATACATCAGTCAAAGACACAAACAGGCTCCTGTGTCATGCTGCGGTAACACTGAGCCTCATTACAGGATAATGCCGGACGGTCTAATCGTTTCTCTTTTCTCCTGTCCCCCTGTCAATGTCTGCACATAATCACTGGAGACATCAGGGGCCATTTTAACCATCATCTTGATGAAGCCGCTGTTTTTGTAAAGAAATAAACACCAACATCTAATTTGTATGTTAGATAATACATTATTGAAGCCTTTTTTGCACCTGCACTTCAATTTTGTTTTTCTCATTAGTGACTGCATAACCTTTAAATGACTGCACTGACTGTGTTGTTTGTTGCATTCGGTCTGTAACAGCAGGAATCAGAACAACAACACATTAAGTCAAAAACACATTAGGTCACATTCAGATCATGCACTCAGGCAATTTATTATTCATGAAACACAAAATAGCTGTTAATATCTTTTAAAGCAATAGTGTGTAACTTTTTCATATAAATGAATGTCGGTTACATTCAAGCCATCGCCGAACGAGTTGACACAAAGTTGATTAAGCCTCCATCAGCTCCACAAAACTATCTCGGTATTTCTCTGTATGGCAGCGTTTACAAACTGGGCTCGCCCCCTGACAGTGGCCGGAGCTCAGAAAAAAAATCCCAAGAAATGTTTCAGTTGTTGATTCTACTGCTAAGAAAAATCTCGAGGCCTTTATTTGAACTCATCGGCCGAGGAATGCTGAATATGACAGTGGGTGAATCTTTCTATCTGAACGTGAGCGCCCGATGCATCAAGTTGACAAGTGTCCCTATATAAACACACCAGAGTAGGGTTGGTCTCAGAAGGGGAGATATGTTTGTCCGCTGGTACACTGTGGCCCCTGTCTGTTTGTCTATGCAGGGCAGGGCCTCTCCGCGCAGCAGCCACCCACGGGCCCCTCTACAGAGGTAGGCTGCAGGAATGCACAGAGTGGGATGACCACACTGCTTGTGCCCGCAGTGTGGCCAGAAGAGAGCCTTGGATTTGTTCCTTTGCGACCTTGCGAAACAATGGCGGCCATGCAACAGAAGCAGTGGGACACAAACACGGGAGATATCCTTGAAACCCCGGCAAAGGAATGTTGATCTAGACGACCGAGACGCCCACCCCAACAGAGGCAGCTGAATATCTATCCAGGGAGAGAGAGAGAGAGAGAGAGAGAGAGAGAGAGAGAGAGAGAGAGAGAGAGAGAGAGAGAGAGAGAGAGAGAGAGAGAGAGAAGAGAAAGAGAGAAGAAAGAAAGCCAGCCTCTGTTTCCAAAATATGAGCAGAAAATGAACGTGTGAGCCTTGAGTTTGGCTTGTTATACAATAATTAGTTTAAACTGTTTTTTATGACTTTGTGCAACCTCTGTGAATGCTACCATCGGCCCAAAGGGTCGTAGAGGGCGTTTAAGGTCACGTGGGTTGAAAGTGGTCAAAGAAATGCCTTGATTTAGTGGATTTATAAATATGTTTTGTATATATATTTTATTATATAATAAGTTATTACTTTTTAATACCATTGCAAACTAAACCATCACCCCATCATCATTATAAAACCAAAACACAAAAAGTAAACCTGCCGTTCAGGTTCAAGTAAAAGTCCATGTTTCATTGTCATTTGCAAAGGAACCGCTTGGAAATCTCTACAAAGAAATGTAGAAATGTATCAAGGCGCCCTCATGTCTCCGTGATCCAGCGCCATCTTGATGCCTATCACTCTGAAATTAAATCGGTCCCAGACAACAAATACACCAGACAACATATCCACGTAATAAATATAGTAGAGTAAACAGACTATACGGTATTGGGATTTGGGATTTGCTTAGATAGTTTTGTTTTGCACATATATTACATTCTTCACTCACACAGACACATCACCCATTATTGATTACTGATATTCATGCACCAATTAATACTTACTTTCAACTTGGTTTAAATAAATTATTATTTGGTTAAACTAAAAACTAAACTTGTGTGGTTTCCTCTTTGTCCTTCCCTTGAGTCGGGATGTGACACCATCCATCCATCTTATGCACTTACACTCGAAAAAGAGCAGCTATCACAAGCAGTGAAACCATTTGTCAATGTGTTGAAGTGTTTCAAACTTTTCCCAAAGTCACTCTGACACTGAAAGTTACTGTAACACAAATGCAACAGGTGGTTTTCTTCATACAGTGACAGATTTCCTGTCAAAGAACAAACATATTTGTCTCACGGAAACTTTGAAAGCCTCTCATTCTGCAGGCGGCATCAGACGGAATTATTACATAAATTGATTGAAGTGTCAAATGCTTTGTTCTACCTTCACCAGCAGTGACGGGAATGTTTCATTCTACCTCAAATCCTGTCAGAATAATTGGTTCTGAAAAGCAAGCGTGTATGTACTGTATGTATGTATAGTGCACTTACGCAATTCAAAGTGCTTTACAATAAAAGCATTATAAAGGAACAGACAGAAAGACAATTATCAGTAATAATAGATCAAATTTATATAGCGCTTTTCCGAGTGCTCAAAGACGCTTACAATGCATGAATACAATATACATCAAATGTAATAACTTTTATAACAATGATACATAAATTAAAGTGCACTGTGTAACTTGTGGTGTGTAAGAGAAGTGAACATTTTCTAAGATACTGTAGGCTATGTTCTAATGACTGAAAAAACAAACCCCTGGAACACTTTAAAGTTACAGCTCCCAGAAAAGATTTAGATTTATGATGAAAATATTAAATTGAATGAAAATAAGTTTAGTAATACCAAATACTGCTGGCTCTGCAAATGTAAACAAATCTCTCTCCCCTGAAACTACATAGTGCACCTTCAAATAAAATACAACAGAATTGCTATGATGTCACTCCGAAAGCTGCATCCGAGAGTATAAAAAACCCTTGGAGTTGTTCTGTGTGTGTGTGTGTGTGTGTGTGTGTGTGTGTGTGTGTGTGTGTGTGTGTGTGTGTGTGTTGTGTGTGTGTGTGTGTGTGTGTGTGTGTGTGTGTCACCCTGGATGACCTCGTCGTGTTCCATCCAGTCTTATAGATGACAACATCACTATGATGCTCGGCATGATGTCACCATCCACTGGACCCTGGAGCCAAGACAAGTCTCCGCACTTCCTCCCCGTCGGCTGAAACAACATCTGATTGTGTTTACAGTTTACAGTTTACATTTTCTGAAGACTTTTTTGTTTCCATTTTAACCTGCAATTTTTATTTTATTTGCTTCTTTTATTCGCTTTTAAATGTTTTATAATGTGTTTTATGTATTCTAATCTTGCCCCTGTAAAGCACTTTGAGTGGCCTTGTGTCTGAATTGTGCTATATAAATAAATTTGCCTTGCCTTGCCTTGCCATGCCTTTTATAAATGATAAATGATAACAGTATCTTGGCTATTTTTGTTTTTACGATCTCTTAAATGCAATTTCTAATGTCTAATCTTGATTTATTTTATGCCTCTGTAAAGCACTTAGAATGGCCTTGTGTCTGAATTGTGCTATAGAAATAAACCTGCCTTGCTTTGCTTTGCCTTAAACCATGTGGGCATTTTTATTAGACACTATTTTCTGTAAAAGCATGTTGTATAAACCGCAGAACACATTGACAAATGTGCACAATTGATTCACAAATATTTCTTTTTCCACAAGCATGTATTTTTTTCTTCACTTGAAGATATTTATAACTTATTCTGTAACTATGGAGTCATATTAATGCATTTACGGATCCACTTTGTGAACAGGTTTTTGCATATGTACGGATTGCTTAATAATTTGTTTGTTTGCCGAACTATGTTGTTGTTGTTCTTTTGTTTGTCTCTTACTTGGCAACGCTATTGTGTATAATATAAATGTACAAGTATGAATAAACAATTTTTTTCTGTTTACATTTTATGTGTATATGATACATAAATAACCACTTTCTTAAAGCTGTTGGCATGTTGGTTTGGAAAAAAAAACTTGATGCACTTGATTCTAATTCTGAAGTGTATTGTGTCTTGGTCGTTTCTGTAAATTCCCCTATTGTTTGAACTAATTGGATCAACTGTGAAGACGTGAATGGTTTCATTTTCCCACAGCGCGTCCTCACAGCCAAACCCCTCTGCTCTGGTAAACAGCTCAATGCAAATGTCTCAGTGGGTCCAAAGCCAACCATTCCATCAACAATTTGGCAGGAGCCGCCGCACTGCGCTGGAGCATAATGCTACCGTTTGTTTAGCATCGCAACAATATCATGCTCTCTTGTTTCAGAGGAAGGATGAGGGGATTTTGCTGTAAATAAATAATGATTTAAAATGTCAGAAATGAAAATGGTTACAGACTAAACAGCTTTCCTTTTTTTTGCTTTTATTTAGTTGTTTGTTATGACACAATCAGACATGTGAGTCAATAACAAGGAACTTGGAAAAAATATGTGATTTTAGGCATTTTTTGGGTAAAGACGGGCATCGTCTTTGACGGCCATCTTAACATGATGATTACATAGTGCACCTTTAATGTAATACGTTATTTTGACACGGTCTAATAATGTGGAAATTAGATTTCAGTTTTTTGATTATAACACAACCTGTGGCAGCGGAAGAGATTAAAGTAATCCACGAGGCTTCGTATTCAAAGCAGGCCTGTTCAGCACCTGGTTACAGAACAGAAAATAAGTGCTGCAATCAAGCATATTGGGACAGACATTGGCTTCCTCTCGTATGCATGGAAACAGCACATCTTTTTCTCAGTATTGGAGGGCCAATCACATATGCTCTGGGTGCGTTGGATTTGACACGTGTGGAGACATATTGTTATGACCTTCCAGTCTATTACAGTTCACACTGAAACATGTTGGTAAGGCAACCAAGGTCACTGAATAGAGCAAGGTGTTTCACAGGAGCAGTGTGTGAAAATGTATGTCCGCCATCTTTGTTTTGCCCAGCAGTATCTCCGTGGCATGAATCAACAGAAAACATTTTTTTAATTAATTTATTTTATTTAACCATTATTTTTTTCAGATAAAGCATTAACATAACATTTTGTAATAATTGCAGGCTGCACCCTAACCCTACAGCTGATTGATCTAAAGTGCAAATGTGTCTGACATTTAGAGCAGGGTTGCCTGACCTAAGAAGCCGTGTTTGAAAATAGCATGTTCCCAGCACGAATAAAAATTAGACTTAAATACTCTATGAACAGCCATATTGCAGTACAGTTGAATGAACAGAATACTGTTTGTAAGTGTGTGTGTGTGTGTGTGTGTGTGTGTGTGTGTGTGTGTGTGTGTGTGTGTGTGTGTGGTGTGTGTGTGTGTGTGTGTGTGTGTGTGTGTGTGTGTGTGTGTGTGTGTGTGTGTGTGTGTGTGTGTGTGTGTGTGTGGATGTAACTGGTGGGTGTGCTGTCTTGAACCTGCGACTGGTGCTGACTCATATTCACCACATTTATCTGAGCAAATAAAGCTTTGAAAAGTAATTGCCTTTTGGTTCCAGACAGCAGCTGATAACAAAGCGCTTTGTCTTTGCACTTGACAGAGTGACACTCATGAGGAGATGGATGAGAACGTGAGGAGATGAGTGTGAAAGGGAAAGTTCCATATGATTCATTAGACATAAAGTGCAGACTTTTTTAGAAGGTTGACATTTCTGTAATATACTCCAAAACTTTTTTTTTAAATTGACCTTATGGAATATTCTAATATTTTGAGATGCTGGATTCTTGATTTTCATGAGCTGAAAGCCATAATTCACAAACAAAAAAATAGATCACTTTACATCTAATGAATCTAGAATATCTGAAACTTTAACTATTTTGAATTAAATTAAAGAAAGAAATTGCTATTCCATGAAATTCTAATAACATGAGAATCAGTATATGCTGCTTTTTATAGAGGTTTGCTTGTTGAATACCTTGTATGTTGAATCAAAACATCACCACAAATGCAGAATGTTTCAGTGTGAGGCTTTAAAAAAAAACTCCTGAAAGAAAATACACCACTTTGCACTTTGACAGAGTATGAGAAGATGGATGACATCGCTAGGAGACCAGTGTGGAGGCAAACCTCCCTCGCCCCCTCTACTGACGGAGTGAGGAACTGTGTGACATACTAGACAAACCCTGCGTTCCAATCCCCATACTTCCCTACTATTTAGTATGCCAGAAACAGATTCAGGATGTCCCAATACGTGCATGGCAATTGTAGTTGTGCTGAAAATACATTAATGCCCCACTTACTGCAATAGCATTTTGGAGTATTCGTCTTTATTCTTGAAATTTCTCGACATAATGAAAAAAAAAACTTTCTTATCTGATTTCTTTTTCTCTCCTGTGGCCCCAAAACTCTTCTGTACTTTAGTATGTAGTGTAGTAAAAAGAAAGAGTATGTGATTTGGAACGCAGGGAAAGTATCCAATCCGCGCAGTAAACACTTGTTTGGTTCCCCTGAGACAGTGTCACACTTATCACAGTAAATCAACAGCTCACAGACGCACAATTTCAACCGACACCAGACGTTACACACTTCAAAAGAACTCTTCTCTCTCTTGTTGACATGACGACAGATGATTGTTTTTCAAAATTGGACATGAAACTCATTCAACTCAAAAAAGTAAATATCAAACACAGGCTAAAATGCTTCTTTCTTTCTTTCTTTCTTTCTTTCTTTCTTTCTTCTTCTTTCTTTCTTTCTTTCTTTCTTTCTTTCTTTCTTTCTTTCTTTCTTTCTTTCTTTCTTTCTTTTTCTTTCTTTCTTTCTTTCTTTCTTTTTCTTTCTTTCTTTCTTTCTTTCTTTCTTTTCTTTCTTTCTTTCTTTCTTTTCTTTCTTTCTTTTCCCCTCCACACAACACATATTCTCTCAATTATCTCCAAAATTGACAGTGCTTGAAAAAAACAACACCAATATTTATGCTTTCAATATCACGGCTTAAAGGTGCTTCGAGGAACTTTCAGTTTGTGTTTATTCTTGCACCCCCTTTGGACAAAAGCGGTAGTGTTCTTACTACACCAGCTGTAGTAAGCGTACCCATGACAAAGGCATCAAGAAAAACTATATAAAAATACTCTTGTTTTCTGTTACATGTTATTTATGATCATCAGAGGAAAAATTAGACTGTTTCAGAAATATTTAAAAGTTCCTCGTAGCATCTTTAAATGTTGTCCTAAGTATATCCTACATGACGCATGAACCTAATTCAGCCACTATGCATTCCTTAGAAAATATTAAATATCTAATGTTTTTTAATACTTTCTAAATATATATATTTTTTTGTGGTTTGAATGCGCTGTCTGTCTTTAGACGTGTTGAAATGTATAGGTATTTATATGTATCTATTTTGTCTTGTATCTATAATTTTCAGACATTAACAAGAGCTTACAGTAAAGTTAGATAACAGAAATGAAACACAATAGTCAGGAGAGGTCAAGAAGCCTCAGGAAGTCAAACAAAACAAAAACAAAACAAAAACACAACAGACACTGTGGTCTGTCCAGCAGTAATCACAGTAATCTGGCTTCTGACAGCTTTCCCATTGAGGCGAGGTAAGTCCATTTCATATTATTGGACTAAACGGATGTGCTGCTGTTGCCAATGCCTACCTCTCATGGCTCAGTGTCATGGTAACCACAGGTGCGACTCCGGTCTGCTATACACCTGAGAGTCTAGAGGAGCTTATCTTCTTATGCTTGTAATGAAGTTGGTAAAAACAATTATATATTGCACAGGTGGGTTGGAGAGGAAGTGGTGAGACTAGGATTTATATGTTATGATATGAATGGATCACCGTGGATTTAAAGGCATCACGGCTCCATGCTTCTGCCCTTCAAGAGCTTGTTAGTGTCTGTGTGTGTCGACACAAAGGCCGCAAATGGCTTCTCCACTTCCTCACTTCTCAATCTGGGAATTGACCTAAAAGAAAATATCTTTGTGGGTCAGTTGGATTTCATATTATGTTGCACAGCATCTTGAATATTTAAACTGAAATGAAATCATTCTTCAGACATGCAGGAATTGTTGAGTCAGACATATTGGTTTTGACCTATAGAAAGGTTTTTTCATAAAAGCGCAAATGATAAAAAACAAATGCATCCAAATAGACAATGAACCACAAATAAACACCATTCCTTCAAACAAATGGTAAATGGACTCCACTTATATTCTCACACTCATAGCACGTTACATCTTTTTTTATCTATTATTTATTTATTTTGTTTTGTCTGTTTATCAGCTTGTTGTGTGTTTGCATTGAACATTGTGTATGTATTGTTGTCTTTGCTTTGGATTTGTTTGACTCGACTCTCTCAGAAAGAAAGAAAGAAAGAAAGAAGAAAAAAGAAAGAAAGAAAGAAAGAAAGAAAGAAAGAAAGAAAGAAAGAAAGAAAGAAAAGAAAGAAAGAAAGAAGGCAGGGGTTCGATCCCCCGCCTCCTGCCACATGTCAATGTGTCCCCACCTAGTTATCTTGCACCCTGTGTGGTAGCCATGAGTGTGTGTGTGTGTGTGTGTGTGTGTGTGTGTGTGTGTGTGTGTGTTGTGTGTGTGTGCGCGTGCGTGCGTGGTGAAAGAAAGAAAGAAGAAAGAAAAGAAAGAAGAAAGAAAGAAAGAAAGAAAGAAAGAAAGAAAGAAAGAAAGAAAGAAAGAAAAGAAAGAAAGAAAGAAAGAAAGAAAGAAAGAAAAGAAAGAAGAAAGAAAGATGAACTTCCAGCGATGGTAAGCTCTGGTTGCCCCTAGTCTCATGAGAGACTGGAGCTCGTCCTGCTCGTATATCTGCATCCAGCATTAGGAGCTTCCTGCATTACTAGGACGTGAGCAGCCAGGCAAACCGAGCAAGGCTGAGGGTACATCTGGCTGCCAGGGAAACCGAGCCGTGCTCAAGGTACGTCTGGCCGCGTCAGGCAAACCGATCAAGCCTCACGATACTTCTGGCTCTACCCAAGGTCAGTGACCAGCAGAGCTTTCCATCCTGGCCCCACAAAGGGAGCCTGGAAGCTGGGTTTAAGGCTCAAAAAGCTCCTATTTATAGACTTTCCACCAGAGGTTTATGAGCTCAGAGATGACATCACACCACCACCTTAGTTCTACTGTAGAATTTACCTAGTGCAGTGTGGAATATTGGAATATTCTGTGGGCTTCTATTGGTGAAAGTTCTAGAGTGCAATGGTCCCCTAGGAAACCACGCTTGTTCGAATAATTCCAGAAGCTACGGTGGCCTTCAAGGACAAGAAGCTAGATGCTACAGACTGCATCATCCACTGCCTCAACGCTTTTCACAATACCAAGTGATGAGGAGAAGATGTGTTAATCCATTTATTGTATAGTACTTCTTTGACTTCCAACAGGTGCAATTCCCCTGGACACCCACTATAAAAAAGCATGGCCGATAGTCGTTAAGTTTGTCTGTTCTGTGCTAATGTAGAAACATGGCAGTGCAACAAGGCGGCCTCTGTGTGTAGCGTGACCACTGTCCTGCCCTTATGTAGATATTAAAGGCTCATTCTATCTAAGGAAATTAAAGAAATCGTGGTGCACATTACATTACTACTGTAGCCTACACGCACAATTGCACGCATACATTTTATATTTGTAAGGAGTATATATAGGCCTATATGCGTACGATTGTAAATAAATAGATTGAAAAAACAATGTATTAGTTATTGTTTATATAAATAAATGCTCTATTTTGAAATCCATGTCTGTCCCATGATGCCTCGCCCACTCTGTTTGGTCTGAACAGGAACTAAACTTAATTGTTTTACTGCCATGTGATTTCCATGTTCTAGTCCAGATGACACCACTCAATTGATCTCTTGAGTATAATAAAGGTTAGTGAAAACATGATGGCTCTAGTTTCAGAGTATGGACAGTTATCGAGAAATCACATACTTTTTCTTTTTACTACACTACATACTAAAGTACAGAAGAGTTTTAGGGCCACATGAGAGAAAACAAATCAGATAAGGAAGTTTTTTTTTCATAATGTCGAGAAATGTGAAGTGTAAAGACGAATACTCCAAAATGCTATTGGAGTTAGTGGGGCATTTATGTATTTTCAGCATACATCAATTGACGTGCATGTATTGGGACATCTTAAATCTTTTTCTGGCATACTAAATAGTAGGGAAGTATGGGGGGTTGGAACGCAGGGTACATTTTACTGGTTTTGCTGGTGGAGCTGTCCGTGGTGCTGAAATAATTCCTTTACTCAGGACGGCACCAAACACTGTAACGGGACAATGTATCTGTTGACCTTACCCTCTCTTCCTCAATGTCTTTTCACCCTAGCACTTATTAATCTCGTTTGGTTTATTGTGTGTATATATGAGTATGTGTATTTATCTTATTGTATATGTTTTTTTTGATTAGTATGTATTTATTTGATTTGTACTTGCTCGTATGTATTTTATGTCAAAGCACTTTGCAAACCATTGTTTTTAAAGGTGCTATATAAAGAAATATTATTATTATATTATTATTATTATTATTATTATTATTATTATTATTATTATTATTATTTATTATTATTATTATTATTTATTAATAATAAAAATTATCAAGATTGTCACCATGCTGCAGAAATCATCACTGTATTTCTTATTAAAAAATAATTGGATTCAGTCTCCTTGAAGCCTCAGAGTGCATTTCCTCGCCCTCGGCAGAAAGAGAGATACGATCTTGGTCGATGGAGTAAAAAAGAGTCACCATGGTAACTTCGGGCCCTTTCAGGACATAAATTGAGAAACCACTTACAAAACATCGGCCCTGCTCCCAAAGCATAATAACCCCGTGATTAAAAAAGAATAAGCAACATAATGACTGCTATTCATTTTCAGAAAGGCAAGAATTACTATTTTCATCGCTAATATCTCACTACTGCTACCATCATCTTCTTGGTAACATAGGAAGTGCCGCATCCTATCCGCGTTGAGTTCACTAAACAAATCAAGCGGACTTATAATCAATAACAACTTCACATTGTGTACAAGCAGCTGAGGACAAGAGAGGGCCAGAGATAACATCAGCCCATGTGCGCTCAAGTTACATAGCGTGTGCATCATCTCTGTCGTCCGTTTCCAGACGGTTATCCGCCGGGCACATCTCTCAGCACTGCACGCTCGGTTTGATAATGATCATAAATCTGTTCTGAAGATCAATAACAAAGATGGAGGACGATCGATGGTTATTAGGAAAGTGATGAAGTGTTTCCTGGACTGGAGTCTGTTGCACCTTCACTTAGTGTTTGGTCTAATTTAGGATTAAAAGGGCAAATACACTCATTTCAGCCTCGTAATAGGAACTTTTAAATGTTAAAGAAACAGTCTCATTTGTATTCTGATGGTCATTAATGACCTGTAACAGCAAACGAGTCCATGAGTGCAAACAACTCGATTTGTATCTAATTATTATTAATGCCTTTGCTCGGGTCTGATTTACTGGGAACTTTGACAAAACGATCTATGGCAGGAAGAATGAAATATCCTGTTCTGTGTTTATGAACGGTACTAAATCAAAGTTAACTTTGCTTTAACCATCCTCATATTACCATTATTGGTCTGACATATAGTCACATATAAATACATTACCTCATCGCGATGCATCCTATGCTCCTCTTTCACTCGCTTACTAAACAAATGCACAGGCCTCCGACACGCACCTGGTGTCATAAAAACACTACTGCTTCTGTCCAAAGAGGCCGCTCGAATCAACACAAACTGAAAGCTCCTCACAGCCACTTTAATGTTGCATTTCCATGAAGCCTGCTGCTCTAGTGGGTCAAAGTTTCCCCTAATTTTGCAAAATATTGCAACATTTAACTGATGGATTTGAACAGACTTGACAAACAAAGGTTATGCAGAAGCGCAGAAGATTTTATAAACCTTTTTCATTTTATTTTTATTTTACAGGGGCTTAGCAGTACCAACCATGAAAAGTAAAATGATTGGACCAAACATGGTTTTTATACAGATTTTTCATCTGGTGAAAAAAAAAGGATTACAAATAACTAAACCATGGAGATAAGACAATGGATCAATGAAGTTCGATGCAAACCTTACTACAAGTTTATTGAATTTCATTTTTTGTTATATGGATACGTTTTTAGTTATGTATTTCCATTTTTTTTGATTGGGTATGTAACATTAACCAGTGTGCATATATGTATGTTCAACACACATCTGCAGTTGTCTCATGTTAATCCAGACCAAACTGGAATATAATAATCCTATTTTGATGAAGTGATAATAATAATAATGACGTAAATATATTTGTATACTGTAAAGTCCACGTGGACAGTGTGCACTTGCATAACACATATTGCCCCCATAGAGTTTTCAATCAAATGTGTAATTAATTATTCAAGCTTTTCCGTGTATTCCCATATCTCACTGGCTGCAGCTCACTGGAAAGGTATTGGTGGTTTGATCTGGTGACGTTGCTTTGGAACGGCAGGGAGGGAGCAACTGCCAAACGCACGAGCTCCATCCTCAACCTGAGCTTCACGTGGAGAGGATATGATACGTCTGGTCTACCAACATGTAACTTTTGGTCAATAATAGTCGAATAAAAAATAAAAATAAATATGGAGGTTCTACAGGTGGAAAACCAGAGTCAATCTTTCAACACCAACACTGTGAAGTTTCCCGCTATACACATCCTGGGAATGGGAGTAGATAACTTCATTTCTCTTGTGATTTTCGGGCTTATTTTCATCCTCGGAGTGCTTGGCAACACCATGGTGATAACGGTTCTCGCGCGCAGTAAACCTGGACAACCGAGGAGCACGACCAACATCTTCATCCTCAACTTGAGCGTGGCCGACCTGTCCTACCTTCTCTTCTGCGTCCCGTTCCAGTCCACCATCTACATGCTGCAGACATGGGTGCTGGGCGCGTTCATCTGCAAGTTCATTCACTACTTCTTCACCGTGTCCATGCTCGTGAGTATTTTTACGCTGTCGGCGATGTCTGTGGACCGGTACGTGGCCATCGTTCACGCCCGGAGATCGTCCTCAATTCGGGTCGGAAGGCACGCCATGGTCGGTGTGGTGCTGATTTGGATTTTGTCGCTGGTCATGGCAGCTCCAGTGGCGCACTATCAGACTATAGTGGAGAGGGTGGACAACGACACTTTCTGTTGGGAGGTTTGGCCGGATCACCAGAGGAAAGTCTACGTGATGTGCACCTTTGTTTTCGGATACCTGCTGCCCCTGAGTTTGATATCCGTCTGCTATGCGAAGGTTGGTGGAGCATGGATGAGAGTGAATGTAATGCATGCACACAAGTATTGTAGAGTAATGACAACAGATTCTGATGCCAGTTTGACAGTTGTATTTGTTCTTTCAGTGTTAGAAATGTTGACTTTTCATATGCACCGAAGATAAAATGAGTCCATAATATATGTAGAATGTTGAAATGTGGGATTATAATGGAGAGAATTGGCACAATGGATATACGAATGAATGCGCATAACTCCAGAGAGTCATGACAGCCAATGAAGATGCCAGCAAGCTCAAACATTATGCAAAATATTGGCTAAAATCACAGATAAAGTCTTATTAGTTCATAGTGTGAAAACGTTGACTTGTTTGGAATCTGAATTGAGTCTTGAATATCCTCTATATTTAAGTGTTGAATTAAAATGACACTATAATATGGATAATTAAAGATCTAGGACAACAGCCGTAATCTTATAAAATGTCTTTATTGTTGCAGGTTTTGAATCATCTGCACAAAAAGCTGAAGAATGTCTCCAAAAAGTCTGAGCTCTCCAAGAGAAAGGTTGGTGGGAGCTTATTTCTGTGTCTATAGTTGGCTGGTCTGTGACGTTGTAACGGTGAGCGTGCACAATGCTCCATGAAGGAAATGGTAGTGCTTGTATGTGGAGTGGAAACAATTGAATGATACGTTTGATAATCCTAAAAAAATTGACAAGTTTGATCCTTTATTAATTGTTTTAGTCATTTTTCAAGGGAAAGTCCCAGGACAAACCTATGGATCCTGTTTCCTGTGATAACAAGATATAATTTGAGTTGTCTCTTGCTCATGAGATAATCAACTCTTTCACGAGATAACCACGCTTGTTTATTTTCTATATTTAAAATGATATGGGTTGTTTGCTTGAGATCAGGAGTTCATTCTCTCCATCACAAAAGGTTGTTCCCCCTTATGTTCATCTACCTGTGATACTCAAATACAAGATGACAAAATGCCGATTTTGATAAAGTGTAACATTTCGATTAAAGGTCTACTTCACCGGTTTGAATATGAAGGTGTATTGAATTCTGAGATCCTATGTAGTATAAATGTGCGAAAAAAATTGAAATCGGTTCATCCTAGCCTGAGAAAAGGCAGAAAGAGTGTTTTTTAACCCTATATTTCTCTTTCTCGTGACATCACAGAAAGAGAAATATAGGGTTAAAAAAAACTTACTTTGTAAATATACTGTGATGTCTTTTTACTGTGACATCACAGTAATATTTACAAGTACGTTTTTTTTTTTTTTTCAATTTTTCTTGCATTCCTACCAAATTGGGCAGTGTGATCAGTAACACACACACTTCCCAGATACAGCTGTATTTGATCACATGACACGACCAATCGTCGTTGCCTCCTCTGCCTTCCCCTCTGCAGACAAATCGTATAAAAAAAAAAACTGTATCTGGTCCTCATACATTACTGTTCAATTCGGCTTTCTAAATAACCTATACGTCTTTATATATTTTTATATTCCTGCATACTTTTAATTGCAGTCAAATTCAAATATTTTTCTGTTTGTTTTTGCCATGAGCTCTTTTTGTTTTTACTCTGTAAAGCTCTTTGAATAGCACCTGTGTATGAATTATGCTTTTTAAATGAATTGTCTCTGCCCCCCCCCCCCCCCCCGCCCCCTGCAGACGGCCCAGACGGTGCTGGTAGTGGTGGTGGTCTTCTGTGTGTCGTGGCTGCCCCACCACATCGTGCACCTGTGGGTTGAGTTCGGCACGTTCCCGATCAACCAGGCCTCGTTTGTGTTCCGGATGCTGGCTCACTGCCTGGCCTACAGCAACTCCTCCGTCAACCCCATCATCTACGCCTTCCTCTCAGAGAACTTCAGGAACTCCTACAAGCAGGTCTTCTGGTGTCGCACGCCCAGCAAGTGTCCCGCCAACGGTAACCGGGACGTCCGCAGTCGGCTGGAGACGGCGCCGTCCACTAACATCAGCGTGACTTACAAATGTCACGAGCCGCAGATCAGCAAAATGCTCTGATGTTGCTTCATGATGTTGAGAGCATGTCCATGTGTTTGAGGGCAACTTCACATGTATTTGTAATTTGAAATGTAATAAATAGGATAAGTTGACCAATATTTTTTACTCAAAGGTGCTCCGAGGAACTTTCAGTTTTTGTTCATTCTTGCACCCCCTTTGGACAAAAGCGGTACTGTTTTTACCACGCAGCTGTTGTTCCTGGTTGAGTGAGAATATTTAAAAGTTCAGAAAGCAAGGAAAAAACAAGTGTTTGTCGATTCTAGTGCCCCCTTAGGATAAAAGCAGTAGTGTTTTTATGACACCAGCGCATAATCGTGTGCGGCTGCATTTGTTTAAGAAGCGAGTGAAAGAGAGACCTTCAGATGTATTTTAATGTTTGTGCCACATATTGCACTCTGAAAAAGGCACAAGTTTGAAGTGGAATGTTGTGAACTGAAATTGAGCATCTGAGCCACAAGACTCGAGAGCACAGCAATTTTGGTGTGAGCTGCAACTAGCACCAAATAATCCATCTAGTGAAGTGGGGTTCTAGTGGCTGAAAGTTTTCCAATATATTCCAAACGTTTGAAGATGTTACTTAGGTTGCAACAACATGTTGAAGTAGGTGGTGAAAAGTGGTAACATAGCTCCTCGAGATGGTCTGTAACGTTTGCTAAGAGGCTTTTTGTTAAAGGTACTATGAGGAACTTTTAAATATTTCTGAAATAGTCAAATTTTTTTCCTCTGATGATCATAAATTACAAGTAACAGCAAACAAGGCCATCATGCAAAAAATGCCATTTTTTATATAGCTTTTTCTTAATGCCTTTGTCATGGGTATACGCTCACCAGGAACAACAGCTGCCGTGGTAAAAACACTACCGTTTTAGTCCAATGGAGGTGGAAGAATGAACACAAACTGAAAGTATCTTGGCGCACTTATGAACAAGTACATTTGGTCAACTGTAGAACTTTTTATAAAGTTACAGTAATCCATTATGTTGACTATTTCAAATATATACATATTGGTTGAACTTGGGTTTGTAAGTAATCAGTTCGAAAAAAGAAAAAAAACAGGCAGGGAAAGTGGTTAGAGAAGATTTGAGACCAACAGTCTTCTTTAAGTCATGGGAAGGTTGAACAATCACCAATCACCAATCACCATCACCTATATAGATTGGTCATAGCATTTGTTGAAATTCAAACTAAAATGCAGACACTTTGTTCTGATTGCTTCTTTTTAAACTGCAGTCTCTTCACCTTTACCTGTTCTCAAGCCCTGACAAAGTATATATATTTAGACCTAATCAGACTCTGCTCTGATTGTGTGATAGATCTGATGGTGAGAGCTTTATGTACATATACCTTGTCTCTATACGGAGAACATCATGTCCATGTACAGCACATGAGAGTAAACAGTAATGCAGCGTTTAGATAACGTTTAAAGCCCATTGCTGCTGCACACCTGAGCTACCACAGATCGTTCCCAAACGGAAAGAAAAAATGGATTCAATGTCTGTAGGATAAACTACAGATAAAGAACCAGGACAAGGTTTAGAATGTGACAATATATATTTCATTTAATACAGTGGTAGGAGGATTGCCTAGCCCTAGGAATGAGGGGCCGACCAGTAACCATGAGGTTGCTGGTTCGATACCCGGCACCGGACAGGAGGGTGTTAGTAGTAAAACTAGTGGTGGCTGGTATTACATCTATGGTGCCCCCCACCATTGTCCTGACCAAGGTACTTAACCCCAAAACTGCTCCAGGGGCGCTGTACTATGGCTGACCCTGCGCTCTGACCCCCTCCGAAGTGTGGTAACTTGAGAGGACATGCGGAAAGACAAATTTCAACATAGCCTTGTGTTAATTGACAAATTAAGCATCTTAACTCAACACACATGCAGATGCATTCTTTAAAGCTGCTGATTGTTTCGATATCCCACATTGCTTTAATAATGTGAATTTCTGATTTTGTGTCTTAAAGTTAATGTCACCGTAAAATGTTTTCACTGTTTTTGTTTTCTTAGTATAAACTAAACAAATGCATTAAAAACAATAAAAGAAGTGTGTAATTGTTTGTGCCTTATACACAGAGATGAATACATAAATACAAACAGGTCTATTTTCCCCTTTCTATTTAAAAGAAATAGCTCATACATGCATGAACAACAACTACAGTAGCCTATAATCCACGCACGGTTCAGTTTGTTAGGATGTAATCAGCTTTGCCAGAGCAGTGTCCTATAGCTTGTCCCTAGCTTTTCTGATGGCACAGATTACATATCGTTTCCTGTGTCCCCAAGGGCTGAATTTAATTAAGTTGGCTTTTTTTCTACACACAGGTAAACGCTGGCTGCACACTCCTTTCTTTGATGTGTTCCACCAACAGCGGCTATTGTAGAAAAAAAATAGATTTTCATTCTAATGACGCTGACTCGAAATAGGAAGATTTGCATAAAATTGTCACAGCTTGAGGCATTGCAAGAAAGGATTTTTTATGTGTGAAAATTAGATTTACTGTTTAGTATAATGTCAGGGGGTGAGAAAGCTCTATTATACAGTAAGTCAGGTTGCTAAAAAACATATCTCATTTGAATATTCTCTGTTGTTGCATATGACGTCCTGCTGTTGCTTCAACAGGCGAAGGCTCAGAATGACAGAGGAGGTTGTGTTATGAGACAAGTGTAATTATTTAAACAGCAGGGTGATGATTTATACCTTTCTGAGATCACATAAACAGAAAGCTGCAGATCTTTACCAGAGTCCATGTTCAAATCAAGGTTGTCAGGTTTTAGCTTACATTAAATATGTGTAAATAAAGGAAATACAATTTATTTAATTATTTTTTTATTTTAACATTTACAGAAACAAATATATAATGCAAATATTAAGATTTTTTTGGTTCTTGTGCTTTCCACTCTGATGGATTTTTGAAGCAAACAATTCTTCTTAAAAAAAAATCAAATTTGATAAATTTATTTCTTTAAAAATCATTGAAATGAACAGTAAGTCCATGTAGCCAATAACCTCATTACAATAGATAGAAATTATCTTTCTGCTCGCTCAGGTAGATGTGTCTAGTTTAAGTAAACGGCACTATAGTAGGCTAAATATTGGAGTAACTGCTCAATGATTACTTGCAATTAGGGCCAAATAATGAGGCCTTTTCGGACACATTATCATATTATTATCAAATGATCAGGCCTGAAATAACTTCTGTAATTTAATGTGATTAAATGCAGATGTTACAAATACAGAATATTTTAAATAACCACCTTACAAATAACATAGCCTACAAATCACAATCGATTACAGTAAGTAGGCCTACAGGGTAATTCTGCATATTTCCCTTAATTTTCATTTGGTCATCCACAAGTCAGATAGTTTATGGAAAAACATGTATCAACAAAGAGTTTGAAGAACAAAAAAAGCCCAACATTTCAAACTTTGCTTGAGTCTATCCCTGCCGTGTTGAAAAAGTATCAAATTTCACCCATCAGTTTGTTGGGTGTCTAGTAACTATAGAAACAGAAGCTGCTGTCTGATTGGCTGGGTTTGTGTGGACAGAGACCCCGCGTTTATTTTTGCAGAACCAGATAAAAACGACGAGAAAAATATAGTACCGATGTTTCGTTTGAGGAATGTTTTATCACAAAGCTGAATGGGAGAAGTAGGCATAATCCTTTATACAAATTGTAGATCTAAACAACAAAACAAGTGTCTGTTTTCATAGCCTATAACAAATAGGCCTAGGCTATACAATACAATAGGCCTACATGATAAGGCAATGTCTAGTCTCTCTCAGCCAGACCAAACTACAGCTAGTAGTAGTAGTAGGCTTAGGCTATGTTAAACAGATGCATTTTTAATTATTAATTTTTTATTAATCACTGACCGGATTCGGCAGGGATGTTTGACGCATGCGCAATGTCATTTCAAGAGACAGTTAGGATCGGCTGATAAATAGCAACACTTTGTCAGTTTGTTTTAACGATATCTTTCCTTCTACAACTTCACTTCTGCTGACTGGTTTCTTTCATGGACCTATAAAGAAAGGTTTCTTTCCTGAGGGCCGTCTTTTGAACTTCTTTGCAAAGGGATGTAAAAAGTTGAGTTATGAATCGAGTTGGGATAACGTTATTGATAAATTACGTTTGTATTCGAA